>MU204241.1:1615195-1629350 GCA_017309775.1 Paedocypris sp. Pulau Singkep
GTTTACTCAAGTACTTTACGTCATTGAACTGAAGCTAGTGAAACTATTTAAAATCCATTCATAGCAAAATGTGGACTTCAAACACAACAAAGGCCTGGAAAGCATGAGTAAATATCCAAGAATATTAAGTACAGAGCACAATAAATAGAGCTAGTTTCTTTCAACCAACTGCAAAAATAGTGAACAATTTCAAAACACAATTTTTGCCAAAATCCGCAGCATTAAAGTTACCTTTTTGTCCAGCTTCAGCCATGTAAGAATGCCTTTGTTATCCGTGTACTGCAGACCAAAAAACCAGATCTCACGCAAACCCACAGTCTTCACCACCTGAAATACACATCACAGCCGCTCACGTTACTTTACCTCACTGTCACATGGCAGACGCTTTTATAGAAAGCTCCTTGTTGACTTACAAAACAAGGAGCATTAGATGCATTTTGTCATGAAAACAAACAGTAAATGTATAACACAAAGCTAAATTAAGGAATACTGGTACACTACACACAAGATCATGACAGTCAGTCAACACCCAGCTAACCCTTCAACTTTTGAAGAAAGGTCTCCAAGGAAACTTCAATTCAAATGGCAAATTGTTCTCTGTTTGTAGACGACGTGAGGAAGGATAAACCTGTACCAAAGTGTTGAAGTTGGATGGTGCAGTATCAGTAAAAGTTCAAGTAAAGTTAAAAATTTGATCCTTGCAGCACCTGGTAACCAGTGTAAGGAGACAAGCAGTGGAGTTTATGACAAAATACAAAACGATTATTTATTTGTGTGACAATGCAGTGTAGGTCAAAGATCCCACGGGGTCGCACTGTGCTGAGGAAATAACTCTAAGCCACACACACACCTTGTTATCCTACGTCCATGTAATCAACACCTTACCCCGGCGTCTTATCAGTTAGGAGTGTACAAATAAGTGTGCTGGGCGTTACAATCCGTGTCACCTCAAACCGTAAAACCCGACTCGATCAGAATTACTAATCTGTAGAGCATCTGAAATATGGCTTCCACCCAGGCGACTATCCAAGAACACAAGTCTGGGTGTGACAACCAGCTTAAAACTCAAAGATTGGCTTTGTTACATTCGTTTTGTTCTAATAACGTTTTGCTTCAAGCCACTACATGTCGATGAGTCACTGTGAGAGAACAAGGTCTAATGATATAATGCACAGAGCTTGTGTGTGTAAGCCAATAAAGTCACTTACACAACCAGGGCAGCTTGGCTTAGTGGTAGAGCCTGTGACCCAAAGGTCATAGGTTTGAATCTAGACCGGCAGGTTCCACAACTAAAAAGGCCTTTGAGCAAGACACTGAAACCAACCGGACCCACGGCTTGAGGCTGCCATCTGCTCTTGGCCTGTGTGTGTGTGTGTTCAATTCTCTGTGTCTTTATACACTCCTCTATTCAAAAATTGTTTGTCTGCAGAAATGTGTTTCAATATCAAACAAATACCTATATTGTTAGAACTACATTTGTTTTCTTCCTCTTATATAGATTGTGTTTATGAGGGGGGAAAAGTGATGGTATGTAAGGTCAACGTTCAGTAATTTCTAGAATGTGTAGATGACACTCACCTGCTCAAAAAGCTGTTTGCCTGTTGTCACTGACTGGATGGCAAACTCCAGCTCCGCATCCATTGTGGTGACGCGGACGTTGATCTGCAGAGACAAAGTCAGGAATAAAATGATGAATTCTCATTGAACAGGTCTGAATGTGCCTGACAAAGGTTTGCATGTGCTTGAATGTGCTCTTGATGGTTTGACACATTATCTAGATTCTCTTTCAAATGGTCTGAAAAAAATTGTTAAAAGTGTGGTTTTCAACTAAAAGACGGCTTGTTTTTCTATTCATTAGAGATGCACATTCTCTCATCATATTGAATGGGATGGATGGATGGATGGATGGATGGATGTATGGATGGATAGATGGATAGATAGATAGATAGATAGATAGATAGATAGATAGATAGATAGATAGATAGATAGATAGATAGATACGTTCCTTTTGATCCCCTTATCACTGAATTGTTTTTTTTGCATTACTCTGCAATAGACTCTGAAGTCTAATGTGAATTTGACTTTTCCAGATAACTGTAAGTTAATTACTCTGTTATTCCATCAAACTAAACGTTTCCAGAACAACTTACGATTTTTCCGGACTCTAATGGCATATCGGATTATAATACGCTGAATAATGGCATTTTTTCCTAATTTTTTTTTCACAAATAAGTAATGCGCTTCTTTCCAGAATATTAGGCCAGATTCGATTTTTTAAAATATTTTTAGGATTTAAAACGTTCCTCAAAGTCCAAATAATACAGAACTTCTGGACAAAATAAATAAGGAGTAAACGATACGTTTGGATGAGACTGAATCATATCTCTTGGTCAGGATCCTGTCTCAGATCAGCAAGCTTTACTCCAGCTTTCATAAGTAACCAGTGAACCTTGACAGAGCTTTAAAACCATTGACAAAGTTACACAATGGACGTTTGAACGATTCCTGAGCTGTAAAGATAAACTCTTCAAATCTCTAAGAAAAGTTTATAATGTTATTTCTACACGTACACGTTGAATAAAAGCTATTTTCCTTGTATTACTGAGAATATATTTGTATTATATATAAAAGCAGATTTAAGGCCAGAAAGATCCCGAGAGATCTGATAACCGTCACACGGCCGTAAACTCTGGTTGGTTCAGCCACCTCAGCAAGTCAATGATCTGCGTGTTCAGAAGGTTTGACACCAAAACCTCGCTGCTGACCACACGAGAAATGCATCGAGAGAAGTTCATTTTGGAGCACTTTTTGTAAAGCTCTGAAAGTTTCAGTACTCATTTGAAAATAAAAAAAAAAACATCTGAAGGACATTTTCTTTTCAATTAGTTTCTGTTTTAAAACGTATTGAAAATCTTCGGACTAGCATCACAAAAAAGCTGAAGGGCCAGAAAACCACCAGAAAAGCCAATTTTTTTATGAACTAATTTAAATTGCTAATTTAAACAAATTTTTGCACAAATTAAACAATATGTGAAAACTGATATACGGTATGTATAACGATCCAATGCTCGTTTCAAGAAAAAGAATCCCATTTTGTTCACCTATTAAAGTAAAACTAGTAGAACGTTCATATGAATGAGCAGGTACATGATTTGTAGTTATGAATTGAGAGAGCGTTGGGTTTAAAAGGACACACACTTCCAGAATTTATCAGTAAACTATTAAATGAGGCACAATAGGTTGGAAACTATGTCAACCGCTGAACTCTTTGCTATAGTGAATGTGATTTACTGTCACATCTTTGTTTAAAATACCCATGTCTGAGTTTAGTTTAGTCAGTGAAAGACAAACTAGTTGATAGTGACAGAAAATATGCATGTTCTTCAACTGAGCATAAAAAAGTCAGATATAATCTTCAGAGCAGTGTTGGATTTGAATGAACAATGGAGCAGAACTAGAATAATCAGGTAAACTTCAGGAGCCATTCATACGAGCTTCGGGTTTTTTTTATTAAATAAAGCTTGAAAAAATTGGTGTGACCACAAAACATTGCTTTTTTCAATACCAAACTTGTGAGTTTCTCTCAATATCATGAAAAGAAACATCTGTAAACAATACAATAAATATAATTGTAACAAATAATGAAGTCTACCACTAAATCACTCTAAAGAGCAAAACTCAACATCAAAGAACGACAATATCAATTGTTAGTAAATTATTACATTATAAAATTTTTAAGAAGACAAAGGATTGTTCTGTATTCTTAACCAGCAAGATCCTGGAAGGATCTTTTCTATACACCTTTAACACTTCTGTATACAGCATTTCCACTGAGTTCTATACACATACACTACTATACACACACAAAAATTAAAAGCTACAAGAACAGAGACAGTGTGTGTGTGTCTGTCTGTCCTGGAATGTAAAGAGAAAGTGTCTGAACGATTTCACACTCTTATTCAAACACTAAAGTCTTGTCACATCAGTAGGCGCACAAAAGAATTTCAAAAGAATTAGCTCGTAGCTAATTCTTTCCCATTCTTAGCATCATCAGATTCCATTCTTACCACAAGTCATTGTTGCAAAGAATAATGCACAATTTTATGAAGAAAATCATACATACTATCATGAAACTAATGACACCTGAATTAATTGATACTGTACATGTTTGGGGTGGGCTAAAAATGTTTAATTATGGTTCAATATATTTGGAATCATGAAATTCTATCGTTTATAGCACTGAATAGATATTATAGTCATGTTCATTGAATTCCAGGAAAAATAACATTTATAAGGCTAAAATTCTCATAAAGAACAATCTCAAATTTCAAAGTCAAACTAATGTTTAATGGTTAATAGCAGCTTAGGCAATGACAGACCATGATCATATATTAAGTATATGAATATATATGTGTGTGTGTGTGTGTGCGTGTGTGTGTGTGTGTGTGTGTGTGTGTGTGTGTGTGTGTGTGTATATATATATATATTATTTTTTATTTCATTTTCTTTATATGCGCATTTTGTGTTTCAATGTACACATTATATTACATATATACGTGTATAAATAAATGAGCTGGATATTAATAATCTACATTTTGTAAATTATCTGACTTTATCATGACTGCGTTTTTTTCGTTAAAGTTAAACAAATGACATTTAACAAATTAAATCAATTACTTACTGGTTTTGGCATTTTCAGTCTTGTCTGGAAACCAACTAATGTAATGAATAGAAGACACGCGATAGTTCTTAGACTAGAACTACGAGCAGATCAGCAGCGAGCGCTCGAGACTCATTTCTGAAAGATGGTGTAAGAGCCTCGCCCAGCGATAGATATTACGATAAGTGAAGTTGTTGGTTAGTGAGTGAGTGAGTTAGTTAGTCAGTCCACCCGAGCTAAAGCGCGCGCACTACTCTGCTTACGCTGCACCTGCGGAAACGCGACCTTTGAACGGGCTCGCACCCCGGACGGTGGCGTGACGTCAGAGAAATGAAAGCGCGTGCACAGTTCCGTCGAGAAATGGGAAAATAGGGACCGACTGTTGCAGTATTACAGCGCTTATCACTGGGCAGTACCAAAAGGTGCGTTTCTCACACACACACACACAAAAAAACAAAAACAAAGCAAAACAAAAAAAGGCACGCAAAATCGAACAAAATACAAAACAAACAAAATCCATCGAAAAACTGCAACGGAAAGAAGTGAATATTTGTGTGAATATGAAATCTAATAATTTGATATTGTACACATTACTCGTCTGAAAGAATAAAGTTTTGTACTTGATGTGCAAACATGTACAAGTACCACAAGATGCCTTTCGAACCCACAACGTGATTTTTACTATCAAGTGGCCTCATGAAGACTTAAATTGGCTCAAGTAGTTCCACCTAAACCGGAAATGAATAATGAATAAATCAATAAAATTGTAAACTCGAAATGCAACAAATGTGGCAAGTTGACCTTTATTTTGCAAGGTGTCATTTACATTTTTCCTGCATTCACACACAATTAAGACATTGCACAGTGTGGAATATACGTAGTGACCTTTATTTAAAGTGCCATGCGATCAAAACTTGCTTTCACAATGGTAAAAATGTAGGAAAAAATAATCTGACACAAAAGTGCCCAAACTATCTACAATTGAACATTTCTGCAAAATAATGTCACAAAAAATGCATTTAAATCTGTAGCACATGCTGAGAAACCAAACGACAAAACAAACATCACATCTCAAACACACGTCTCCCTGACATCTTGACTGCTCCAGTCTGGAAGTAAATCTTCATACATGCATTCAGACACAGACCTTTGTCTCAAGCCTGAGCAGGATCCACCATCACAACAGTTGTTGTCGTGTTCGTACAGGGTTTCAAAAGAGCCGGTAGCGCAACATGAGTTCAGTGTCTCCGTGCTTGCGGATCTGAAGCGAGCTCCTGATTGCTTTGACAGACACCGGGCGTGCTCCACAGTCAGCGGCGGATGGGAAGAGTCCTCGATGGCCTGTCTGTAACTGGGAGGCTCGCTTGGAATTCTGCTGTCCACCTGATGGAAAACCTCTTCGGAGCTGAGGCGCCTGGGCTCAGAGAAGGCGGCGATTGGCTCCGGTTTCGGGTTCAGAACCTCAGGGAGAGTTTGGCTGTGACGGAGTGTTCTTTCAATGGCCCGTTTCGTGGAGCCACTTCGCCCAAACACAGTCCTGCTTCGGAGGTGTGCGCTCTTCATTGACTGAGAGCGTCTGAAAGCGGGTGCTGGGTGCCGAGTGGGGACGGAATGCTTGCGGTGAAGGGCTTTTCTCTGGGTGCACGTGACAGGAGTGCTGTGGATGGAGCTTTCCGAAGCGCTGGAAAAGCAGCTCTCCAGGGAACTTGAGGAACAATACGAGTTTTCACAGGATAACTTGGAGCCACTTTGAGGCATCAATCCACAGCTTTTCTCCAAGCCATTACCTCTTCTAAACAATATACTGCTGTCGGAAATCTGCTTTCCTAAGAGTTTGTCATGGTAGTCCATTTGAGTCTGGCTTCTAGTGAGAGCGAGATGCTGCTGAACACACTTGTTGAAAACAAAGGTTGGTTCCGAGCGTCTGCGTGTTAAAATCTTGGTGGTCCATGGTTCCGCATCAGTGGAGCCCTCTTGCCTTTTCACCTCCGTGGCAGATTTAATGGAGTCCATGTCTGAGTAGCTGCCCTCAAGATCATTGCTGTCGTAGGCCGAGTCGTGATGGTGAGAAGACAAAGAGTCTGAAGATGAAAATATATGTTATTGATTATCTTCTTAGTACATGTAAATGACTATTAGTCAAATAATTATGCTTATTGTGAAGTTACACCGTCTTTCGTGTGACAGATCATCCTATCAGACTCAACAAAGCCTAAACCTTTCTGGTCCAAAAAAAAATATATATATTTTACCTTGGTTGTCACTGAAATCGTCTTCATCCGAGTCTCCAAAAAGCGTCAGGGCTCCTTCACCAAATATCTTACTGCAATTGTCAATCAAGAACTGCGTCAGTTTGGTCACCTGGAAATACAAACCCATAGAAACATGAGCATTTCTAATTCAATTTCAAGTGCAAACAATGGGTAAGAACTGTAGAAACAGAGGTCAGCAAATAAAATCAGTCACGTTTCATTCACAAGTCAGGCAGAACTTGCCACTTGCCACAAAAAGTGTGAAACAAGGATGGAGGAAAAATCCACTCACCTCTTTAATATCTTCCATGTTGTCTGTTTGGAGCAAGTTGGGAGAAACACACACTGCCAGATTACTGGAATCCATCTTGTTTGTATCTGAATTCTCACTTATGCGATGAAGAAGAACAATCAGATGCTTTAAGAGCTGAGTGTTCGGCTCTGGAAGCTTCTGGATCACCCTGAGAGGAATGAAATCAGGTTACTATAATGGGTTTGCACAGTCCAAAATATTTTTATATCTCATATTGGCATAAAAAGTAATATATAACATATTTTAACCAATCAGACCATTTCATTAGCAACTTACGTTTGAATCTCAGCACACTTCTGATCCACCTCCTGCTTTTCCATTGCAGCCACCCAAGATTTGTGATGTTCCATCCTGAGCAAACTGCCAGGCAGATGTCGCAGAAAATCCTAAAGGAGAAATTCATATTAGATTCCATCCACACCAACGTTTTGAAAACTTTCCAAACAAGAACATGCCTTGATCAGATCAGCAAGCAAAAAGACGGTCTGGTCTTTCAGATCCACTTCTTTTCCATCATTGAGCTGTGTCTTGATCTCTTTGAGAGCTCGTGCATTTCCTGCTTTCCGGAACACTCCCTCAGTATAAGGACCTTTTCTCAGGAGAAGCATGAGGACCTCCTGCAGAAAAAAAACCCCATGTTTGAGAATATGGCACACTAGAATTGCCTTCTAATCTAGATGTTGACAAAATTCTAGTAATTGTTTTGTACCATTATTGGCTTTGGAGGACTTCCGTTCTTCTCACAGATATCAGACAAGGCTCGGCCAAACAATGGTGCAGTTGGACTTTCACTAGGATGAGCTGAATTCAGGTTCTTTTTCTGCACCCGATGAAAGATGTTCTTCCAGCGCCTTTGATTGATGTTCATATTCCCTGTTAGACCATTTGAAATACATCAGGTAAATGTTCGGCTTCTTCAGACAGGCAGAAAAACACATGTTGGATGGATCATTTACTGTGGATTTGAAAGAAAACCCCTGAATGTGCCGCTCACCTGTGTTGGCGACGCTGGTCAGACTGGCATTGGCATGCTGACTCGGGGAAACTTCGGGTTTCACAGGAACCTGAAAGAAAAAACAAAATTGTCAGATCAGCCTATAAAAAGCAGAAGTAAACAGAAATAAATATGGAAGCTGTGGGCTCATGGGTAATTCCAATAAGCTTATGCGAGCAAGCAAAGCAAAACTATCACTTGATTTCTGAACTGCTTTTCCATTTCTGGTTCACAGGGAGCTGGAGCCAATCCCAGCAACTTTGGGCCTGAAAGTGGGACACACCCATGATTGGTGACCAACCAATCAGAGAGCAGGACGCACACATATATTTACATGCCACTTTGTTGAACTCCAAAACAAACAAAACATCTAAACCCGAATTAAACTGATCTAAATCAGTCTGAACTTCCAAACATGTAGCCTTAAAGGGAAGCTTATCTATCAATCAGAAGGTGTTAAGAGGTGTTGTATGCGTGAGATCCAGGATCAATGTACTTACGGCTGAAGGCGGCATGCTGATTGGTTCCATAAGGCTTTGGGCCAACGGTTTAGACTGAGAGAGAAAGAACAATAGCTGTTTATCCTTTCAGTGAGATTTAGGGAAGTAAGAGCGTTGAAATAGGTACTAATCAGTTTCCATGATGACATTAAGAGACAATAGTGTGTGTGAAACTGCAGGGTGAAGGTGAGAACTCACCACGGCGTGGGCACTCAGCACCTTCATAAGCACGATGGCCGCCGACAAACCAGAGAACCACGTTTACAGGTCACACTACAAAAAAAAAAAAAAAAAGTCCAGCTTGTAAATATTGTACATGAAGATTGTTTTACATGTACATAAACGTGTTAAATAGTCAATAACACCTGTTTACTCAACGAAATGTAAAACTTGCCTCTAATGTTTATTTGGTTGGAATTGCGCTTGTCAAATGACTAGTAAACTTTAAGTTGAAAGAAGAACATGCAACTAAATGTGTCTGTCATCTATACTACACAATTATGCACTTCTACAGCTATAAGACAACAAATACGTTTACTGTGGCTTATTAAAAAGTGTGTGTGTGCAGTAATATATTTGGATGTTATACCAGAATGGGATGCAATGTATGTGTGAGTGAGTGTGTTTCCAATTATATTTGGAAAGTCTATCAGCATTGAAAACTACAAGTGCCATACTAGTAAAAAAAAATAACATAACACATTTTGAAACAATTTAATACATGAAATAAAATTAACTAATAAACATCACTTGTGAAGGAAAACGTCACTCACCTCTTATACATGAACCAGGTGGGCACAAGCTTCAGGGGCGGCTGGCGATGCCAACGCACTTCACAGGATCACCAGCAGAACATTCGCCACGAGAGACTGAGACAGACTGAAGTGGAACGGCCTTCTGCATCACGCTATAAGAAAGTGGGCGGGCAAAGGGGAAATTCTGATGTGCAATGGAGACAGGAAGTAGCATCACGGGCTCCCACCATCAACACCTTTTTAGCTCAGAACGACTGTCTGTGGTAAAGCGTGGAAAGTGTGACATACGTCACTCATGTGAGGACCAAAGTGAAGTATCATATGACCTGCAGGTGTGAGGAGGACACACCGCACTTTATAATTAGCTGAACAGTCCACGCTCATGCAAACATTCATGGTGTTTCATGGAAAAACATCAATGCATTTATGTAAACTACTTATTATTCTAGTACTGTATTCATAATTTTATCTTTTCATATTATTTGTTAATATAATAATGGAAAGGTGAAAATCTTTCCTTATACGTAATTGATCTGATTAGCCTGATCATTGTTTTATCATTCCTTAACACGTGTATACATTAATTTATACATTGTTTAAACAATTTTATAATTTGTCAATATGTTTGTCTTTTATTTCTTTCACTAGATCAGTCAGAAGCGTACATTTGAAACTTTATATATTAAAATGGTTTTCTATTGTTCCTGGATCTGTTTGCAACATTAAGGCGCTAAAAACAGTGACGACCTTCTCTATAACTACTGCATAATACATTTGCAATTACACACTTCACTTACATCACTAATGTACGTTTTAGTTCAGCTAAATCTGAAAGATTACCGGCAAACAAGAGTGTTAAGAAGTGTTGACAGTAAAAGCACTAGCACAATGATTCATTTTTAGGTGTAATTGCTCAACGATCAATACTTTGGAATTTTTTTTAAGAATTTAAAAGCATCATTTTGAGACTCAAATCGTTGTTGATTGAGTCAGTGCCACTTTTGAAACTTTTCTAGCCCCCGTATTTTCATCTGAACGAGTTTTTAGGCTTTTGATCGAATGCCTTTTTGCACATCCACCTACTGTTTACAGTTGAGAAGGAAATTAGGCTGACTTCTCACCAGGAGTTTTGTTGTTTTGGAAATATGTTAAAGACATGAAATGGAGACGTCTGAACACAGACTCCTTCCTTGAAAGACTGATGTCATAATCAGGCAAAACAGTGGAGCAAATTCCAAAAACATCAACGAAAAGTGTTTTACAGTTAAATAATTGACGGGGTTTTTTTTTTTTTTTTTACCTTGATATCAAATAATTTACGTATATAACAAACGTGTTTCCATATTTAACTAATAACTTTATAACTTTCATCGAATTTATGAATCCACTGTCCAACCAATAAGATACAGACACATACTCTCATATATGTCCATTTTAATAAGTAACTAATTTTACTATGAATTTTTTTTACAGTACAGTATCATACACTGAAAGATTTATAATTTACATATGTGTATAGCATCCCTATTCCAGTTTTCCAAGTCAAATTAATTTAGAAAGAAAAAACGATTGTGTGCGAGCCTCCAAACAATTCTTTATTGCTTTTCATTTTGACTTTTCATTATGACACTGTAATGATAAAACAGCAGACCGATGCCCGGCGACAAACATAGCTCTCCAGCGGGAGTGTGAAAGATTTCTGGACATTAACACCAGAATATTGACGGGCATGTTGAGTCTGAGGAACTTTCTCGAGTGAAACCAAGAACCACAAAGCAATTTCAATGTCTAACTGTGATTCACCAAACTTCCCCCACATGTCTGTAAGTAAAAATAAAAGAAATAGTAATTCAGATTTACACTTAAAAAAAAAACAATTACTTCAATGCTTCAACAGTCAAAATGGCAAAGTAACATTTATGCCAAAAAACACATTTGAAATGTTCCTCACGCCTGTAGGTGGACTCATTTGAATGACCTTCAAAGCAGCCCACCAGGGAAAACCCTACGTGGGATTGGATGCATCACTGTTTTCTAGACTGTGGGCTGGAAGACCACCAAGACAACCTCAAATCAACACCTGCCCACTGGAGCTGGAATCAAACACCTATTATCGAGAATGTTAAAGATCTTTGGTCCTTAAAATTGCACTAAAATTCATCTTTAATGTTGAAATGAGGTTGGTCTTCAGGTTTGAAGTCTGAATTCGGGCTTCCGTCTTGACTGAGAACGCGTCTGCTGGTGTATCCCACGATGGGGTACTTGGCTTTGTATGTGCCAGTGAATATCTGTTCAAGGGACTGGAGCTGGTCTTCGGTCAAGTCCGTCTGATAAACAGGAACCACGAAAGAGCAGCTGTGAGTTTAGGGGCTTTCTAAACAAATCCCCAGGAAAGCCCAAAAAAGATCTGAGACTGTGGCAGCACTTGTAGAGTTACTGCTCAAAGCGATCGACTTACTATGTCGTGTGTGAGATCCACCGGGTCAAGAGACATTTTGGCCACGGCTCTGGTCGAATCTTTGCCCACGAGAGCATTATAAGGTGCTCCCTTTCCATAAAACTCTAGAAAAAAAAAATAGAGGGAAAGATTGACGGACGGACGGACAGACAGAGAGACAGTTTGTCGTTGTTGAATTTGTTTTGAACTGAGCATAAGAAACACATGAACAGACTATCTTGGAATCCTAAAAAAGTCTCTTGTCTTTTGGGGGAATTCTTTGGGAAATCCTTATCTTTCATATTTTCACAAGTGATTGAAAACCAGGAAGAACCTTTCCAAAAGGTATTGAATGAGATATGGAATGAGCAAAAGAAACAAATAACTTTCCATGTTCTTCTTGGTTTTCCAAACATTTTATTAAAAACCAACTGAGTGTCATGTAAAACAAATATTCATTGAAGACAGTATATTATTTTGTCTTTTAAGGAAATCCATTGGCAATGGCATCTTGTATTTTTTTGGGGAAAAAATAGGGAAATCAAATCTTTCCAAAAGTGAGCGAAAAGCATGACAACCTGCATAAGAAACTACTACTGGATAATAAATTGATATTGTCTTTAGGAATATGTATTGGGGAAATCCTACTTTATTTATTCTTCCCACAGTGTTGGAAAACCAGATTGTGGAAAGGCAAAATAAAAGTAGAATTTCCAAAAATCGCTTTGAAATCTGTTTTAAATTAGCGATTTCTACATAAGATTCACACACAAGATACAAACAAGGGTTTGCTTTTTTTTTTTTGGGACGTTTTGGGAAATCCCACCATTATTTAGTATTTGCACAGGTGTTTGGAAAACCAGGAAGAACCTGGAAGTATGAAAAAGGGTAGGATTTCCAAAACAGGACCAGGAAATACCTTCAACAAAAGAACAACTGTCTTTTTTTTCTTTCTTTTTTTTACAAACAAATTTGAATTTCCCCTGAATGCAAAATGTTCTTCATGCAAAACAAAATCTGACCTTTTCCACTCGTGACGTCAAACACGACTCCTTTAATGGCCATGTAAATCGGCCGTCCGTCCTGTAAAAAGGCCGTTAAATTGTACGATACTTGCATTTTAGAACACTAATCGTCGGTTGATGGGATTGTTTTCGTATATTTTAGGTAAAGAGTGTTTGTGAGACTTTGCACGCGGTCACGTACCTCGGTCCCATCGTATCGTCGCAACTCTTCATCGGTAATCAGACGCACTGGTTTTGTCGCGTGCTTTATTTTACTGTCACTGGCCAAGCACGCGCCTAATAGCGCGAGTAATATGCAATTATACACGACAAACATAGTAGAATAAAAGTTTGGTAAAACTCGGTCTGTGGTTTTAATTTCCTCGTCGAGGACGGAGCGTTTGTTTCCACCGTGGCGCCCAGATGCTGATCTCGGATCAGCTTTTACAGCCGCAGTGGAAATGCCTCATTTGTCTCGGATCAGATAATGGCGCGTTAAGTGTTCGAACAATCGCCGCCGTAGTTGTGAGGACGAGAGTGCGTGATGACGATTTTCACTTTTCCTGATGTCGCCGCTTCTGCTTTGGGGATTTTCGAAACTTCCTTTGAGTTTCTGCTTATTTTCTACAAGTTTCTTTTCCTCCTTCGGATCACGTGAGCGGGATCGGATATGACGTGATCCGTTTTAACCAGTGGCTTTGGACGATTACGTTTTGTATGTGCATGTTAAATTACAACCGGGCTTTTAATTTTTTGCACTGGAAATTCCTTTAGGATTGACAATGTCGCAATTATTATTGAAAATTAAATAATATGTATGTATTTTTTTCAAAATTACTAATCAGTCACTTAGAATTAGCTTTTTTAAATTTCACCTGTAGGTGGCACTATAGAGCCACGCCTGTTTGTTCACATTGCATTTTTACATTTTTAAATGCCAAAACACACGTGTAAAACACACACATAACAAATATTATAATGTATAAATGCAATATAATGTATAATTGTAATGAAATGTATAAATTGTAACTACAAATAGTATAGGGTGACCATATTTTGATTTCCAAAAAAGAGGACAATCGGCGCGGCCTCGGGACACAAATTCAGACAGGCTTCTCTGAGGTTGATGAAAAGCCTTTCTTATGGTTCAATGGGGTTACTCCTGTAATTAACTTCTAATAATAAAAAAAATCTGTGAAAACCTGTAACAAAATAATAGCATTTTAGACTTTTGAAAAAA
>MU204241.1:1629450-1648468 GCA_017309775.1 Paedocypris sp. Pulau Singkep
ATTGGGTAAAAAAGTAGTGCCTGTGTTCTGTGCGCAAAGCGCCGGTCAATTTACATATACGCGGAATGATTCTGAACGCGCGTTATGAAAAAGAGTAAAACCCGGACATTTTCGTGAATTTCAAAAATCCGTCCGGACGTTCCGGACAAGGTGTAAAAAGAGGACAAGTCCGGAGAAAAGAGGACGTTTGGTCACCCTAAAATAGTAACACTGCAAATCAAACCTATTTGGGGCCAGTACCAGCGTCTGCATAATGTACAGTGATTTAACTTTTATTAAATAAAAAACATTGAGTGCTGTAATATGTCTGTATACAGATGAGTGGAACAAAATAGTATATTTTCTTTTTCCACAAAAATATATTTTCTAACTCATTGTGGAGCAAAGTGGGAAATGGTAACAGACCAGAAAAAGAAAGTTCTATAAACGTGTATATTTATTCATACATATTACATAGATAATTTATTTTACATTTCCCTTACAAAAGGTACACAAAAATAACATAAAAATATAAATAATAAAAAAGGTATTTTCTGTGGCCTTCACATAAGCTGCACAAAATGACAAGAAAAAATATACAACAATCTATTTTGGCAAATAATGATGTAAAAATAATCTTTGAGTAAAAATGCTTTTGTAGTAGTAAAAAAGTCAACTTTCTTAGAAAAAAAATTAAGTGCTGAAATAATCAACAGCAACAAACAGCGGCAATCAATCCATTACAATATATGATCGTGTAAAATAAGAGCTTTGCATAGAGTAGATCACAAAACATCAAGACAAGTGAAAATACGCTTTGGATAATAGTTTTTAAATAATAGGTGAAAGCAACAACAACAACAACATTCATTTCATCCACTCTTTGGCACCTATACACAAACAAACACAATGAAAAACAGTTTAGGTGCAAATCTGAACCTGCAGGGCTTCAGTGCGAGTGCTTTCTGCTGCCCGTGTCAAAAACAAAGGCTTCTAGATCTGCTATGACGGCTGCTTGCTTCCTACACACCAGGTCATGCAGTCTGGGATCTATGGACGGAGTTCCCAAGTCCACCTGCAGTGTTCAACACATTTATTACTTTAGAAGTGGATTATACACATTGAGAGTTAATGTACTTGTATTTGTTAAAGCTGTCATAAAACTGAGATTAAATGCGTGATGTAAATGACCAGTTACAGATTATATTTGTGACAGATTCAATCAATCAATCAATCAATCAATCAATCAATCAATCAATCAACCAATCAATCAATCTATCCACCTGTCTGTTTATAAAGCCAGTTACAAGCCAGTGATATTAACCATTAAAATCACTTTAACAAACTTTAGCTGCATTAGGCAATATTGCTTTTGCAATTTCCACAATATCTTTTTTCAATTGATTTAACGCACACTTAAATTAAGTTCAGTCTATTGATGTTTTTGAGGCAAAATATTGTAGTTAAAGAGGAAACACGATGCTGATGAAAGAAATACTAAAAAAATAGTAAAACAAAGGAAAACTACAAACAGCAAGTTTGTAGAGGAAAGCAAACGCACTTGTAACAAGTAGACGACTGTGACGAGGTCTGGACCGGCCCGGCGGACAGGCTGAAAGATCCAGGCACTGGGCAGCATCTCACCACGAACCGTGTCCACGCTGGGCCGAGGCATCGTCTCCTCAAACACGGACTGCATGGACAACACCCACATATCATCCTAAAAAACACAGGTAAGTCTGATGACCAGAAGCAGAACCAGCAGAACGGAAAACACACCTGCTTAGACTCGATGCTGAGGCAGCAAAAATCCCGCGAGTGCTTGAGCCGACAGTTGCGAGTGTCGGTCAGCAGGTAGACTGTGTAGAGACACAGAACTGTTCAATGATAGTCAGATAATAAAAGTAGTAGTTCTTAGAGGTCATGATAGATTTATGGACCTAGTTGTGTGTTCTGGTCCAGTGGTCGCGTCCAGGCAGATTTGATGGACTCGTGATAAAGATGAGTCTTTGAGTGATCTCGAACTGTTTGCCAAAGGTCAGCCAAAGGCCTCTCCATCTCTACTGCTCCGATAAATCCATGGGCCGAGGGTCTGGACGAAGCCTTGTGAAAGACCTGAACTCCTCTCTCCACACCTCGATGCCTGACCAGGAGGAAAACACAGTGTTGAGGCCAAAAATCCATTTGTCCATCATTCTAAGCATCTTTTTTTTTCCATTTCTGGGCAGTCGCTCCACTTTATCCTGATTCCACAATCACAAAATTGAATGCAAAATCAATATAATCCACATTTTTGTGTCTCAGTCAAAGCAGAGTGGTGATGTATGGAAAAAGCAATGACTGGAGCTACTTTTACCTTTTAGTTTTAAGATCCTCATTATCCGTAGGAACTATGCTGTTGTGATGTATATGTCGCAAATATTGTGCATCTGTATGGACTGTCTTTTAACCTAAACACATAAAACTCTAAAAACCCCCATAACCAACTCTACAAGTTTGGGACGATCATAATGACGCTGATCATAGTGCCACTGTGCCATCCAAACAACAACATTCAATGAACTTCACCTCCAGTCTGCTTTTGCTTTCCCGGCCAGCAGATTTCTCAAATCACCACCCGAGGCCACATACACCTGAGAGAGACAATCATGTCAAATCATTTTATACACACAAATCTTTTGAAGCACAAAATGGTATGACATACTTCCGCGATTGCACTGGCAAGAGTGCTGTCTGCAATTTCGTGGTATGAGGCTGCGAGAGATGAAGGAGAGCTGAAGGAGAGGGTGTGTGGAGGAGATGAAGAATCCGGCTCATATCCGGGGACGGTGTTGTCCAGGTAGACGTCTGTTGAGTTGAGAGTCTCTGCTGTTAGAAAATGGGTTTGCCAAGCCACGTTTGTGAAGAGATATTGCTCACCTTGTGCTGACAGCCATCTGTGATGCTGAGTCTGCAGTGGAATCAGTGGAGGTCGGGGTCTCGCTTTTAATTCTGAGATTACGTTCGCCTAAAGATTAGAAAAAAAATACAGCATTGTGTTTCACAATTGTATATGATTCGTATTGTAAAATAAATGACCATGAGCACGGGACAAGTTTGATAGCGTTGTATTTATAAATCAATAGAAATCAATGAAAAAAGTAGTTTGAAAAAACATGTTTGGGCTGAATCAAGTTTTCATAGAACTTGCTAATCAGCAACAGTGGGAGGAAAAGTTCTGTGACTGTGACTTATCTTTTATCTTATATAAAAGCTATAACTGTTGCATGAAACTCTGAGTCTCACCTTTATTACTGGTAAAGTGTTATCTTTCATAAAGGCAGCATAACTGCTGTTGTAGCCAGACGTCGGTCCAGAAGACAGACTCAGGTCTGAATCTGTCAACACTGTTCTGTTGTTTACATGTGTGTGACACTGCAGGTCTTCCTACGTGAGACAGAAACACAGAAAAGTAAGAAACAAAAATGCAAACGCTCAGATAAGATCAAAAAGGCGGCTCACCTTCACGGCCTGTAAAAGAGTTTGCCGCTGCAGTCGCCTCTTCTCCTGTTCGGTTCTCTCATGAAGTCGGTGTCGTGCTCGAGCAATCTCAGCTCTTGCTTCCTCACGAGCTCGGCAGTAGTCACGCAGAAGCAGATCGATGTCTAAAAGACACTGACCCTTGTGTCTTACTGAACTGGGAGTCCTGAGGTGGGGAGAAAGGGTTATATTTCATTGTTTTATCATCATTCAAAATGGCGCGGAACAACCAACGCATTGATTGTGTAGTGTTAGAATGCCGGAGGAGACTGGCACCAGTGAGTCGGGTTCTCCCCAGGGTTTTTCCTCGTTTTTCTCCCCGTTTTTTTTTTACCTGGCCACTGTCGCATATGTGCTTGCTCGCTGCTCTTTGTCTTGTCATAACCGCAGCCACTTACTTAACACCAACAATCCAGACGATATACTGAATAAAAAGCAACACTTCCCTTACATATTTACACGTGCGCTTTGAGACAGTTAAAACTGTGAAAAGCGCCCTACAAATACTCATTATTATTATTATTATTATTATATTGGGCCACAGAAAATGTTTAGGTTTAGTGTGTTCACCGGTGGCACCTTGCTTTACAAATGAAAAAAGTTTTTTTGACACACAAGAAGTCAATCAGTCGAATTTTTTCCTCAAAACATCAGTAAAACTTAAGGTATGAGCTCTAGACGTGAGAATGATGTCACAGTGCCCCCAGTGGCCAACATATTCACTTGTTCTTAATGCGTTCACACATGAATTAATTATGTGGATTTGTCATGCTTGTGTTTTTCCACAAATTCTTCTTTCAACCGGGTCTCCCAAGAAAGAAAGAGCTATCGACCGGGAAGCAGAAGATGGGGTTTGTTGATTTAAAAGACAAAAAAAGTGCAGTGTTTGAACAAAAGTGTTCATTTTACAATTTTTAAGAAGGAGGCACTGACGCTATAAAACCGAAACCGATGAGAAAAACCGATAGGCCTATCATTTGGCATTTTCTTTATGTAATAAGATGAAACGAAAGGAATGGAACAAATGACTGAATTATTTTCATTGGGGGTAAATGACTTGACAAGCGAGAAACAAGCTTGATCCCAGAGCGACACAAACACAAGTCAAGGTATCAGTGTACACTACAGTGTTTAGAAATCACCTGTGGCTTTCAGCAGAAATGTTGTGATGGTGGGTCAGATCTCTCCTTGGTCTGCCTGATAGATTTAACACTCTCTTCTGCTGCTCACAGAGGCTTCGGGCCCTTTGAGAGTTTTGGAGAGCTTCTTTTTCTTTACCCAAATATTCTCTTGACCTGACAATTACAAAATTACGTAAAATTACATTGTGTTACTAAAAAAAAAGCATTGAGTGAACTGACCTCTCCAGAAGCAGTTGCCTAGTAAAGCCACGGTTGCCCATTTTTAACAACGTGTCAATTTCCTCTTGACTGCAATTCATCTGGGATTGAGACGGACTTTCATCTAGATGCAGTGATGCCAAAATATCCTCATATTCTTCCTTCTTGAGTAATTGTTCAATTATTTTTGATCTCCATTTGTGTCCTTCTTGTTTACTACCCATCAGTTTGGGACCAAACCCTGTGAATTCCGGTGCTGTTTTGACTGCTTTGCCAAAAACCGATGACTGCTGGGTGATTCCAGACCAGCTGGAAAATTTGTTGTGAGTAGGTAGATCATCAGGAAGGTGATGGTCATCAATCTCAGCTAGGGGTTCAGTGTTAAGAAGAACATCGGTGTTGCACTCACTTGGAGCAAGTGACATTACATCATCTTCTGGGTCTTGCACAGAGCTCTGACTGAGATGGTCCCAATTTTTCATTCTAGGTTCATACGATCCATACTTTTTTCCCAAGACACCAGTCCCAAGAAAACCTTGATTATTAGTAGCTACAGAACAAGGACTTTTGTGGGATGCGCATTTAGACTGGACAGCCTCAGCGGAGGATCTCAGTTTGACGCCAGTGTTCACATCAAGTGGCAGAACACATTTGTCATGGACATTTCCACCATACTGCACACAACTGTTTTGTGACGGAGCAATTTTCGAATAGCAATCTAGCCCAAAAATATTTGGAGGGGAACTATCACTGTAATCACCTGAAGTTGAAACAGACGTACCTTTGGTTTCTCGCTGATCGTTCTTGGTGATGCCGTAATTTGTAAACATTTCTTGACTTGTTAATTGCTGATTTCCTCGCCTCAATCGTTGAACATGGCAATTATGTTCCTCAGACGTCTCAGGGGTTTTCAGAGTTTCTGAAGAGTGGGTATTTTTTACTTTGCTACATCCTGCTGCCTTTATTGTAAGAATAGGTGAGGTTGCACGATCCATAAGCTTTACTTGTTGCTTCACGCAATCAATCGGACCTACATTTTGGGAATACGCCTGGTTCCCTTTCCTCTTTATGGGACGACGGTTTTCTCTCAGATAAGACTTTGCTTCAGACGAATGTGTGTCTTCTTTATGAAGGCTATTCTGAGTTGGCGCAAGGGTTTTTGATGAAAGTACATTCCTAGAGGAAATTAGAGAACAGTAACTGTCAGATTTCTTCAGATGTGAATCAGGTAGAAACGGAGTTCTTTCCAAGACTTTCTCGCTTTCACAGCTGTCATTTAAAAGCTTCACGTCACTACCCACCTGAGACATGCTGGAATTATCTGAGCTGATCACTTTAACTACAACATTGACCAGGTGGGCTGTATTTGCGGGTATCGAAGAGTTCTCCGTTTGAACGCCAGTCTCTACCGAAGTTTGCGTGCAACAGTCCTTCCCGAAGCTTCTGTCAGAACCCACAGATGACGTCTTGAAGCATTTTTTAAGTTGTTGATATTTCTGCGGCGTATCTCCTGTTCGCAGACACTTTATATTTCCCAGAAGGTCAGACGTGTTGTGTATCAAGTCAGACAGATGTTCAGACATGTTTTGAAGGCTAGTCCATGTTGTTAGTTCACCATTTCCATGTCTTGAAACAGGCAACTGGGTATGGCTCCTTTGATGACGACTTTTTCTCCTAATGTCGACGTGAACGTTAGTGGACTCTGTGCTGTGCTCAGGAATTCTGGGACTACGATGAATATTTTCTTGACAATTGTAATCTGAGGAAGAGTTAATAATGCCATTGCCTTGATCTGACTTCTGGAGCGAATCTAGAGTTCCAATGATTGAGTCACATTTTGAAGAAGATAGACTCTGGTGAACACTACAAGACGCTTCTTGGTGAAAAAGTCCAGACGTCATTCTATCTCTGGAATCCTCGTTACAACTGGAAACTGTACTGGAAAGCTCTTTATGGCTTACATAGGTGCTCAAATGGGATCCAAAGGGCGAGTCTTGAATATTTAAGCCATTTTCTGCACTACAGCATCTACTGATGATGTACTCTGAACTACCGTGTGCAGAATGTTTGGAGGACACATTGGCAGTGCTTCCAAAGACCTGTTTTTTCTGGACAGATGTATTTAAATCCACAGGTGTCTTTGTGTAAATAAATGGGTTAATGTCACTTGATGCAAAATGCATTGCTGAACTTCTAGTCAGGATAGAAGGACTCTTTGAAGACTCTGCCTGGTCTTCCACAAAAACATCTTTAGAAACAGGATTTTTCCTCAATTGATTACTTTTTGCTTCAGTTTTTGTCCCCTCTTCGGGGAAGTTTGGGTCTTCTTGAGATGGAACAAGCTTTTCTGACTGTCGTCTCTCTGGGTCTTGTTTTTTTGATGTTTGCGTTCTTTGAGATTGTGAAACTGGTGTGGTACCCAAAGATTTGAAAGATGCACACATCTCTCGTGAAACACTCACATCTAAGGACAGGTCAGTGACAGAATCAGCAGAGGAACTCAGAGGAGCCACAAAACGGGCCTTTCTATGTTTTTTTGGCTTTCGTCTCTGTCTACATTCACTACATTTGGCATCAGCATCGCTGGTAGAATCTGTGGTGGTATCCACTGCTGGTGAAGTTCCTTCAGTGTCAACTGCCAATTTACATGGGTCTTTGGTGTTTTCTTCTTGAGTATAAGTCGTTTTAAGTACAGAGTTATCAGTCTTCATTTTCTCTAAACAATTATATTCAAATTTTTGAGATAATATTGAATCTTGATTTGGAACCAGGTGATTCTTGGAACTCACAACCTCATTTAAATGATCACACATTGAAGAACATTCTACTTTTGGGTTCTTGTTGATAGTTTGAACAAGTATAGGTGATGTTTGGGTCAGAACGCATCCATGGTTCACCTCTGCTTCTCGTGAATGACCTCTCGCTGAAACCTCACTGTCATGTGTAGTGGATTCTAAGCAACCGTGATCAGTTTGTTTGGTAACTACACCTTTATCACCACTACTACAGGAAGCATTGGGATGTTCTGCATACGTTTTGCACTGATTTTCAAGAGTTCCTAAACTAAATTCATAAAACGCTAGTTGACTGAGCTGTTTGCCTTCAAGATCAATTACTGTTGAGACGTTCTTCATGTTTGGAGATTGAGTCTTTGTGTTTTGAACCTCTGAACTTGCATTAGGTGTCATTGAAGAATGGCTCTTGGTGACATCTTCTCTCTTTGTTATTTTAGGATGTAATTCTGTTTGATTTCCAGTTGCTTTTCCAATTGGAAAATTGAACTCAGTTAATATGTTTTTCAGGCCAGTACCATCTTGCAAACTTAAACTCTCATTGACATTTTTGGCACAGATAACCGGTTTGTTATAAGATTCAGGCTTTTCTACTTTAATAGAAAACATTTCTCCGCTGCTTTCTATTACGACATTAGGTTGCATGCATGGACCACCTTGGAGTACTTCTTCTACTCCATTTGTTAGCGGTATTAGAGTTGTGTCTTTGCCATTCCCCATAACATCTTTAGTAATTACATTTGTCTTTTTAAGACCTCCAGTAAAACCGACATTTTTGGTTTTCATTTGGCTGAGGTTGGGATTCTGCTTTGTTGGGGACATAGAATGTAAGGATTCTTTATCATCCAATCCTGGTTTGGTAGCGCTTGTCTTCTCTATGTAATTACAACCTTGTATTAACTGCAAGCTGGTAATTTCATCTCTTTGACTTGCTGTGAATGGTCTCACCACATCGTGTTCTTCTGAGGCTTTGTTTGTTAGAACGGTCTGATCATTCAGAGTCAATGAATGTCTTGCTTCGGTTTGTGAATCACAGTAGGTGAACGATACTATGGCACCGTCTGGTGAAATCCCTGGTTTTGACACAGACAAAGGTTGTGATTTACTGACTTGGATATGATCATTCTCCATATTTTCACTGCCAAGTTCTTCCGTGTCAGATTTGTCCCTTACATCAAGCAGTTTAGCTGTAGAATGGTCTTCACTTCTGTAACACGTTTTGTGCTCTTCACATTGTGTTCTCAGAGGAAAATGTTCTTTCACTACTACGCATATCTTGTGTTTTTCAGAAGACTCAGTCATTTGAAAATATCTGCTATTTTGGTTCAACTCGGAAATTTGATGTGCATCATTATTGTCCTCTCGAAGATCCTTATTAATTTCAGGATTTGTGGGAAATTCCATTCCTGCACAATCTGCCTGTGCAAGCTCAGAATGACATGTTTTGTTTTCATCCATCGTGCTAAGATCGTTTCTGTTCAGTGTCATTCCTGCCTCGGGTTCTAATGGTGAACACCGTGTGTCATTTTCCGTTAAGAATCGATGACAGCTTTGAAGTGTGTTTACTCCGCACACATTTTCTAGGGAAAGCAGATTTGGTGTAGAATCTTTATCAAAAAAGGATGAAGGAGAACTATTTGTTTCAGAACTTCCTTGGTTAATAATCATTAGTGGAGACTCGGGATCTTCTATTTTGGTTTTATTTGGAAGGTTCAGGATTTTCTCGTCTTCATTTTCATTGGTCAGATTCTCTTTTCCCATAGGTGGTTCATTCAAGCAGTACTTCCGAGAAGAATCATCAAGACATTTTCTAGGAGACAATGTGCCTTCTGCTATAATTTGAGAATCGTTACCAACAGAACCTGGTAAAGTCTTTAAAGATATTGTAAAATTAGAAACATCACAATCTTCGGAAAATGAATTGATCTTCATTTGATCACTTCTAGAGCATTTCAGTGGTTCACGTTCAGTTATTGTTTTCATTGTGAATTCTCTGGTTGAATTTATATTTCTTGAATCACTGCCAGAAATAAACCCTTTAAAGTCCATTCCCAAATTCTCCTGCATCTGAGGCAAGTTTGGACCATTGAACAATACAGCTTTTTTGAAGATGGTGCCAGAGGTTTCGGATGTTGGAGTTTCAACCTGAGTAGTCTCAAAATGAAGCGTGCTTCGGTCATCCACAACATTCCTGTTTCTTGGATTGTCTGCTGCATCGGTGGATGACCAAGCAGGCACAATCTCTGTGTCTCCATTACAGTCACCAAACGGTCTGGAAAGCATGGGGGAGATGGTTGAAGCTTTTTTGGTAACATCTTTGTCATTCTCCAGCTTGTTCTTTGGCTTCCAGAAATCCTCTGTGTGAAGAACTTTAACATTTTCTGTTTTGGACTTGTAATGACCCTGCAATGTTGGCAAGTTTAACAGATTGGGATTTGGTTTTAACTTTGGTTTTGGCTGAGAAGTAGCTTGCTTTACACTGCTGTCCATGAGAGAATCCAGAGACATGTCAGTCGCCTCACCGTCATCTTCACTCGACACACATCCTCCCAGCTGAAGATGTTCAGCCAGAGCTTTAGTATACGCTGACGAGAGTGAATCTAATGAGTAGATACTATCAGAATCCGAACACGTCTCATCATCAATCGCTTCTTTTGACATCACACCTTGTTGATTGGATCTACTCAGAGATTCTGCACTGTGCCAGTGTCTCTGGTGATCAAAATGTGGTGAGCTTGACTTCTCTAAATTGTCACAAGAGATTGCTGATTGTATAGATACTTTTTCTGGATTTGTTACTTTTAGGGGTTTAATCTGTAATTGATCATTAATTGGAGGGAAAACTGTGCTCACAGATTTCAAAGCTCCAGTTCCTCGAGACCCTAATGATGGAGTCTGGAAGACCTTTTCCAAGGCCGTCTTGATCCCAGAGCCAAATGAATGAAAAACAGCTTTTTGAATGCGTTCTAAACGTGTTCTGCCACTTCGAGACTGACTCTTTGCTCGCTTCACAGACCTTTTCTGCTTGCTTAACTGTTTTATTACTGGTACTACTTCTCTAGATGGTTTGGTGTTGGAGTGTAGCGGCTTTACTGTGTTGAACTGGTTTTCCGTGGCCAAGTTTTTTTTAGATGAAGTCGTTGAAGTCATTGTTACAGTCACTCTGGAAGTTTCAATTTCTGACACATCTGGAGAGTTTAAGCTTTCCTGGTTGTACCTTGAGGGCATTGTGTTTGAACGCCGCCTTATATTTTTTTGGCTGCGATCCTCAGATTCAACTTTTTTGGGAAAAACCAAACCGCCAAAAGATGAAAAATCCAGAGATTTATTCCTTTTTAGGAACTGGCTGTTTGGAAAATAAGGGAAATGATTAAAAATTAGGAGAAATGATAGATTATGTTTTTAATGATTAAACACTTTTAATCACTTTTCAATTCACACTAGATAAAGATCAACCAATAAGCATATGTATAGCATAGGTACTATACCTGAAAATGGAATTGCGCTGAGGAGCAATCGAGGAAAGACGATCGCTTGAAAAGGAATGCCTTCGCACATTTCTTGTAAGTCGAAGGAGCTTTGTGGGATACCTCACGTCTGGAGAAACTTCATCCCCAACTTCATACAGAAGGGCATTTTCTAGTCTCTGTAGCTCTCGCTTCGCCTCTAAAAGATGTCGTTTTCGCGCAATCTTATCGAGCTGATAATATAACCTCTTGCGCCGGACACGGCTCTCAGCCCTGCGCAAGGCATGATGCTTTAAAAGTTCCTCCTGCACCACTCTTTTTTGGTCATCCATTAAGGAGGACACAGGGTCAGTTCTGTCTGCCCTTTCATTTATTGGAGGGACTGGCACAGATAACACATCTGTCTGAACTCCTGTCTCGAGTGTTCCCTTTCTCCAATGATCTGCCAGTTGTTCTTTTGCTTGCATGATCCACTGTTCAACTGTGAATGCAGAAAATGGAGAAAGGAATTGCAATGTATAAAGTAATTTGAAGCCTATTGTGCAAAATTAAACCTCTTAATCTAAAACGCAAATGATGTATTTTAACTGCTTCTAGTCCTTTTAGGGGGTTCTAGTCCTTAAGTTTCAATTTTTGTCTCTAGAAATAGAGATATGATGTGATTTTTACGAGATATTGTTTGATAAAAATGTTGTTTTAATATCTAAAAATCAAAATCAGATTAGAATAATTTAAAATAATTTTAATTACCGTATTGAAGAAAATTAAATAAAATGAAAAAAAGATAAAAAAAAAAAAAATAGTTATAGCTAGTAACCTGTAACCTGCTAGTACTGTAACCTTCTAGTACTGTAACCTGACATTTATTTACTATTAACGTTATTTTATGAATGTTGATATCATAAAAGTACAAAATCAAAAAAAGATTATATATTTATTTATTTTAAATAAGGGTTAATCGCAGTTATAACATATTTGCATAGCAGTAACTGAAAAAAATCACTAATGTTGCTATTATTAAATATACTATATACTGCAGTTTTGATTGAATTATTAAGTCAAATCTGTTTTTAAAATTAGTTTATATTTTTTTTAACGTGCACTCACTTTCCGAGAACTGCTGTCGAAGCCGAGCTTGCTCTCTCTCCAGATCTCGCTCGGCTCTTTTCTGCTCCACCTGCATCTCCTCTCGTAAACATTCTACAAGCCGCTGCTGCTCTTCCATTCGCTCTCGAGAAGCCAGTTCACTTTCAGTCTTATGAGGGTCTCTCTCTGCGACCCTGAACAACACAAGCATAAACTCATTCACTCAAAGTTCAAGCCCTCTGAAAATCAGCACCAAACCATTAAACAAAACACCCATAATGCAATGGCAAGGCTTACTGGCTCATTTCCTTCATTCTCGTCCTTTTTGCGTCAGTAAACTGAACTTGTGTTGAAACCAAGCAACAACCAAGCAATAAAAACACAACAATCCTCAGGGGGTGACCCCACCATTCAGAAACATGATGCTTACATACTCCACGTCTGTATTTTATAATCAAGAGTTAAACAGAAACACTGAGTTGAACAAGAACATTTACCTGGTGTCCGAACAGGACAAGTTAGCTTGAGTAGAGATGCAGGTCAGACTTCCCACACCGGTCTGAAAAAACGCTTCAGTTGTTGAGTGTTTTAATGTGGAAACACAACTTTCATGCAATTTTTATCTCTCTGCATAAGTTAGCTGACTTAAAATAAAATCATCTTACAAAAGGAGCAACCCAGTGAATGTATTCAGTATACTGCAAAATCCATTTTAATTTAATACATCGATAAGTAATACAGGATACGCCCCCCTTTTGGGGTTGAACATTCTTTTGTGTTTTTTATTAATTGTATTTAATGTTCATAAATAAAATTCAATTCAATGTTCAAAAATAAATGTAAATAAAAATCCATTTCAGGAGAAATTTCTTCCAGTTATTGAAAAAAAGTGTTAAAACATGATCGCTTTTTGATTTATCGTAAATTATTCAATGATCTATTTGTAAATGATGACACGTAATGATTATTTTATTTTTAAAGATTTAAGCCCAAAAGATTATCACAAATGCATTTGTAAAAACAAGACACTTTTGAAAATGCATTAGTGCACAAAATGCACACGTTTACTGGAACTAATTAATTTGAGTACTGTTGACAAAATGGAAAAAAAAAAAAAAACATCAATTTAATTGTGTAATAAAAAGCAAAATGTTTTCTCATGTTGTGGACCCAATGTTGTGAATTTAACTATTGAGACTCAAGCAATATAGTCCTAAATACAGATCTAGCTTTTTTTCACATCAAGTAATTAACAGCATTATGATTCTGATTAATGTGTTTGTGTTAGTGAGTGTAAAGTTTGTATTGTACCCGTCTCCTCTCCTTCAAAACGGCAGCTTCTGCAGGGTGATTGAACCTGAACTTGTGAAGTCCTCCTAAAGTTATCACAGCTCCTGTGGAGGAACCAGCGCATCAGTGATGACCAAGACATACAGATCCCTCGTAGCGTCATACAGCACGCTTACCCTGTGCCAGTCTAGAGGGTTTCGTCACCACTCGGCCACTAATGGTGCAGACGCTCCCCGCTCGAGGCTTCACCATCACCTCACCACTTTTATTCTCAATCTCACATTCAAAACCTCCTGGCAAAACTGCGATTCAAATTGAGTGGTTAATTACAAGCAAGTGACTTGTTTCACTACAAATCAATGAAAATGTGTTTTATTCACTTATTTTCATATTTTTTGTTCAAAAAATGCACTGGAGCATTTTGCCGTATTATTCATGCAGAACAATCAATGTTTCAACATCTATTCAAATATGGTTGTCTCATTATGGATTGTTTTCAACAATCTCACATGCTTTTAAATTGATGTACGAGGAATGTATGTTTAAGGAAGTATTTTAATTAAATGATAATGTATTATGTCGTCATTGTGCTGTCGTTTTTCCAGTAGTTTTCTTCCACTGTGAGAGAAGGGACTGGTATTCTGTCAGTGGCCAGATCAGTTTTGCGTGCTTTGTGCGCAGCATTTTCAGGATATTGTGGTGTACAGATTATATTATGGTCATACATGAATGTAATAAATGTACACACCTATATGAGGATCCAGACTCAAAGGCCCCATTCTTGTAATCCCTTCCTGTAAGAAAAGGAAGACATATGTTGTAATTGATATCAATGTTGATAACATAATCATTGTCATTTCTTGTGTCTCAAAAATGTCAAAAACAAATGAAAAACATAAACGTTTGTTTTCTTCAGTTGGTTTTCAAAAACCTGCAGAGATTTGTCAGCAGTTTATGAATGATCAACCCCTTCTTGTGTAAGTTCTCATGGGGGCACAATTGTTTCCAGGTGGCTGCAAGTTTTCAACTCAGGCGAAATGCTGGAACTGCTGAGTCTCGAGCCTTTTACGGGCAATCGGAGATCAGCTCCTTGCACACGTTTATGTGCGCAGCATTGAGCAACTCACTAAAATTAACAGCAAAGTCACGCCAAGGCCAAAAAAAAGTGAGAGTCGAGGGGAAAACAGAGATAACTCAAAGCAGCTTTACCTTCCTTTAAGAGGTAGTAATTCAAGAGTTTTGCGAACAGACATATAGCAGAGAAAAACAGAAGAGAAACGGAGAAAGAATCTATTGGAAGAAAAGAAAAAACAACCTCTGGTTAATGATCTAAAAGAGTCAAGGGTGACTAAAGACAAGACAACGGCTATGTGAATGTGACAGGAAGACAGTACGGTACCCGGAGGTGGTAGATGGTGACTCCAGTGCTGAGGACGTCCGGTTCTAGAACAATCAGGTGAGGCAGAAGGGAGTTTATGAGAACCCCAGCTCGGTCCTGGTTGATATCAACGCTGTATCGCTCCTTCAGAGCTTGTTTATCATGCCAGCTGTCTGACCAGTCTTTCGTCAGCTGCTCCACCTATACAAGAACCATTTTGAATAAACACACCGACAGTATTAAACACAGAAGCAGACAAATTAATTTATGCATGTGTTAACAACACAAATAAATCCATCCATTGAGGAGTCACCGCCCTTTTGAGTATAGCCTGAAAAAATGGAAAAGACATCACAGGCAAATGAAGATGAGTCACGTGACTCCAAAGCAAAAACCGAAATAGAATCAACGTTAATTTCACATCCCATACTTACTCGTGGCTCCAACTCCAACATAATTTTATTAGAGTTAGGTATACCCAGATTACTTAACCAGGAGGTGAGAACTGAAGTATGGTTACTCTCAAATGTCAGTGGAAAAAATCTCAAGTGTCTCAATAAGTTTCAACACTGCAAAATCCGGTCAAACAAATCAAATGCAGTAAGAGCAACGTGCCACAGGAGTACGACTTTGATCCAACAACCGGTTTATTAGGATTCAATTATTTGAACAGTCTCAGAAAAAGACCAGTATGTGCAGTTCAATGAGTGCGTACTTAAGCGGGAGACTATTAGTACCAAACACACCTTCAGTTCATTCTGTAGGACAATGTCGGACAGACTTCCTTCCCTGTCGTCACTGAGCGATGGACTGGTGTTCCGCTGCTGTAAGGTAATCACTCCGTCAGATTTCAAGTCACATCTGGATTTCATCTGTTTAGTCTGGGGCCATAAATATCAAATGCCCTTTGTGTGGTAGATTCATTAGGCCTCAGATCTGTTCTCAAAGGCTGTAATGTGTGTGACCTCAGTCAAAATTACAACCTCCAACAGACATTCCAGCCAGTTACCATTTTGAAGCTGAGCAGCATGGTCTTCAGACGATTGATTTCCTCGCGCAGTTCTCTAATCAGCCTTACATTGGCGTCCTGAAGTCAAACAAATGGTTCTGTTTAAGTTTCAAGCCACAGGCCTTTGACATTAAATGTGCCGCATCTTTTCTACAGACTGGGTTTTACCTCATTGACTCTTGGCTTGTTGACAATGTTCCTGGCATGAGCAGCGTAGCGGAGGGTGCTCAGCGTCTCACTGTAGCTGCTGAGAGACGGTGAGACGGCTGAAGAGAGACAAGCTCAGGATCAAACTCACTCAATAGTTTGAAATCAACACTGCATTGTTGTATTTACAGTGGTACATCTTATTACTTTATTAAATCGTGCCGACAGCAGTTTCATAAAAGGGAAATTTTGTAAAACGGGCTGAATTTTGCATGTAAGTCCGATAATCCGTTTCGATACAAAAAAAAAGAGTTTATTTACAATATGATAAAATATTGTAATGACTATAATTAAAAACCTTTTTACATTTTTGCCATTTTTAATCTCACGATCACCAGGATGTTAGCCGAGCGTCTCACTCGGGTTGTACTTAAGTACATAAACATAATGAAACGGCCCAGACACTGTTAAGAACGCTTTCTCGCTATAGAGTTGTTGTTACAAAGTAAGACGACATTTGGTTGCAAACGAACACTTTATATAGTTTCACAACAAAACAGAGCAGCTTCGGCAACAAAAGTGAAGTCAGCTCGTCCTGCGTGACGCAAGTAATCTGTATCCGTGTTTTATCTGTAAAAGTGTGTTTTTTTGTTTACGGTCATGCTTGGAAAAATAAAAAAAGACTGTTTTACACGTCTGGACTCTTTTTCTGGACGCATGTTTCACTCAAAAGTACGTTAACTATACTGTATTTTCTCCACGATGCCCTTCGTGAAAGGCAATATTTGTAACCGTCAATCGTAAGTGGTGGTACCACTGTACTTTAGTGGGTCTTACTTGCAATCATGATGGTCTTGGAGTTCCCGCCCAGACTTTCTTTGAGAAGCCATGTAAGGACCGAGTCCCTGTATGGAATGAAGCATTGTCTCCGGCCGCCGCCCGAGAGAGAACTGGACTGGCTACCCATAATGCTTCCCTCAAACTCACTCAGCACACTGTTGATGCTCTGACTGCTGCTACACATCTGAGAGTTTTGTGCTGAAAAAGAGCAAACACAATGACCAGGAGGACACAGAAAAATAAAGACAAATGTAGATTTACCTAGTGCAGAAATGACAATGCCAAGTGTGACCAGAGACTTGTTGATGTTGGAACCTTCTGTAATTCTGTCTCGGCAGTATTGGGGATCTGCTCGCTCACTGTGGGACAAACAGGATCGTTAGTGTTTGTTCACTGTGACGTTGTTGTTTAAAAAAAAAATCAAAAGGAGCAATATCTGAGCTTTCTGTAAAAAATATGTAAATATAAAAAAGTATAGTAACAACATATTTACCTTCCAGCAAGGTCCACCAAATTGATTTTGCTTACTATTTCTGAAGGAAGGTTGTTTTCTAGAATGGCCTATAAAAGAAAACAGAATAAAAAACATAGCCCTTTTAAACAACACAAAAATGGCAATACGTTTATAAAAATAATAATAATCCCTATTATTAATATTTAGAATTATTGCAAATATGTAAAATAATTGATACAAATTTTGAAATTGTTCATAAGAATCTCAATTCCTTTATAATCTGAATAATGGCCAAATTACCGTTCATTAGCTTTTTTGTTACATTTTTTGTTAATTCATTAGTGCATTTTTGTAAATTAAAAAATAAATACAGACTCTTCCAGGTGTGTGGAGATGATTGACCTGTGTGTACTGAATGGTGAAGACGGCGTGAGACCGACTGCTTCCTTCATGAACGTGTGTAGCCGCCGTGATGCGGTTAGCGATGCCTTCCTCAAGCAGATCCACCGCCTGTTTGTAGTCAGTCACCACATGCTGAGAGAGACCTGCCACCAGAAAACACAATCATCAGCCATCAAAACACTGTCCGTAGAAACAGTAAAAACAACTGAACATCATCTGTCATGTAGGAGTATGTTAACTGTGGTCACAAGACTTTCCACCAGAAGATTAAAAGTTACATTTGAATTTAAAAGGACAACAACGAAAAAATAAACAACCAAACACAAAGTGACACACAGAGACAAAGTGTTTGTACACTTAAGCTTCAGGTTTATATATGTTGTTTGGTTCAAAAGTTATAACAAATTAAGTAATTGCAGAAACTATAACAATATGTTACATTTAGTTGAAAATTTAAAATGTCAACTATGTATTTTTTGTATTATTAAGGAAACTCCATAGGTTCATACAAAACTGATTTGGCTTAAACTTGGTGAAAGGCCACACAATCTTTTTGCAAATTATGTAAATTTGAGCCTTTATTTGAAAAGTAACAAATCTCTAACAAGATTAGCTTTGCACAAACAAAAAACACAAACTAGTTTGCTTTCAACACAGAAAATGTGTTGCAAATTAGCACGAAAGCATACATGACGGAAATGAAAAGGTTTGTGCATCTTAAATCTCTAATTCCAAGTACGTGAAGGTCCGACAAATGTTTTAAGAGTTACTGACTAAACGGTTTTGGGGCACAAGTATACAACCATTAAACAAAATACATTTTGGGCTCTGCACTCGTTTCTAGTACATCTCGAACTCCAAAACATTAAAATAATATTTAGAACTTTATTAATGTATGTAATATTAAGGATAATTAATAAAAATGTAAAAGGCTCTATGTATCGTTTGGCGTTGTGAAGTCAAAAGGAAGTGAGGTCACTTCCTCTGCAGGACTGTTTTTTTCTTCAAACTAAAAGAATAACTGGATGCCTGACAAGAGGAGAAAGATGGCATAAGGGTTGGAAATTAAACGAGGACAAGAGACTGAAGCAAAAGACAAGAACTAGAAGCCTGTGGGGGAAGGGGAGATTGAGGAAGAGCAGATGATGTCCAACAAGAGCACAGCTCTCAGTCCAGCTGTGGTGGGAATAGAGTTACAGCGCTGAACAGTCGGGAGTGAAGAAGAACGTACATACACAATCAGTCCTTCAAACAAAAATACACAAGCACTTATCGAAGCCATGTTCAAATGTTTCCAGAGAGAGAACTGTTTCAT
>MU204241.1:1648493-1685261 GCA_017309775.1 Paedocypris sp. Pulau Singkep
ATAATATTTAGAACTTTATTAATGTATGTAATATTAAGGATAATTAATAAAAATGTAAAAGGCTCTATGTATCGTTTGGCGTTGTGAAGTCAAAAGGAAGTGAGGTCACTTCCTCTGCAGGACTGTTTTTTTCTTCAAACTAAAAGAATAACTGGATGCCTGACAAGAGGAGAAAGATGGCATAAGGGTTGGAAATTAAACGAGGACAAGAGACTGAAGCAAAAGACAAGAACTAGAAGCCTGTGGGGGAAGGGGAGATTGAGGAAGAGCAGATGATGTCCAACAAGAGCACAGCTCTCAGTCCAGCTGTGGTGGGAATAGAGTTACAGCGCTGAACAGTCGGGAGTGAAGAAGAACGTACATACACAATCAGTCCTTCAAACAAAAATACACAAGCACTTATCGAAGCCATGTTCAAATGTTTCCAGAGAGAGAACTGTTTCATTAAGACTATGTTACACACGGGGACGTTTATTCAGACTGCATTGGAAGAACTGAGCTCACCTTGCACATACGGGCCTTTCTCGGGGTGTTCTCGGACCCTCAGGGCAGTAGGCCTCGTCTGCTGCGGACCTCGCAGGAGATCACGAACACGCTCGTTGTAGATCTCCAAAAAACTTATGGACAAGTGGCATTTTACTTTTGTTAGATTTTGTGATGCAAAAATATCGAAAGACACAAATGAGGTTTGCACTTACCTTATTTCGACTTGACAGTTCTGTCCGTTCGCCGCGTCCCTAAAGAGAGCCTGACAAATATTTTTCGTAGTTAAAATAATCTCGGAATGAAGATTCATCCAATCCATTTCTGAAAGTGGTACACACCCTGGATTGGTGGCTGACCAATCACAGAGCAGGACACACATACACACAGATCTGGACTTCAAATGTAAATCTGTAATGTAAGATAGACTTTACCTTACAAATCCTTGGTGTCAGGCCAACAGACTCCTGAAGAGATAACGTTAAGGTCAAAGGTCACGACTTTAGGTCACAACTGACCGGTCTGAAAGACGAACTGGTACTTACTGGAGTTCCCATCATGGTGTAAGTTTTTCCCGAGCCTGTCTGTCCATACGCAAACAGGCACACGTTATATCCCTCTGAAGCCCCTGACAGAACACACTCACCGAGATCCTGAAACACCTAAGGAACAAGAACAACACATCAAAAATTCTGCCGCAATCCCTCTTGAAATCGAATCTTTTAAATTTGCTGATTGATAACTGTTGCCATGTTAAACTCTGCTGATTTCTCTCTTAATTCTGACAATGCAGCGAATACTGAGCAATCATTGAAAATCTTGTCTGCCTTTAGTTAAAAATGTTAAAAATGTCATAAAAACATTGTTTTTTTTCAATCTGCCTTGTTAATTTCTGGGTCATGGGGAGCTGGAGCAAATCTCAGCCTTTCTGAGAAGAAATAGACCTTGAATTGGTTGCTAGTCGATGACATGGTCAGACCAATCTGGGCTAACCACAATACTCAGATAAGAAAGCACAGAACAAGATTCTACAGATAATCCTTCCATTGATTTCTGGGTCATTGGGAGCTGGAACTCAACAGCTTAAGCCCCGAGGTGGGAAATACACCCAGCCAATCACAGAGCAAGAGCCAGACACCCGGAGGAAACCCACTCAAGCACTGTGCAAGCATACCAACTCTACACGATAGTGTGTGTGTGTGTGTGTGTGTGTGTGTGTGTGTCTGTGTGTCTGTGTGTGTGTGTGTGGAAGAGGAAATTAGCGACAAAAGAATCTGGGGTTTGCTTTCCTTTCCGTCCATCAGGCAAACAAAAACAAAAGCACTTGTGTTCACAAAGCAAGAGGAAAGCTGAGCACCGAGCTGATTCCGCACAGGAAGTTGTCCAGAATGTCAGTGTAGCGGTCAACACGTGATCCCAGGGGAGAAAGAGGAGGAGAAAAATCCCAAAAATTGGAGCACTGGACAGGAAGGTCACACAGGGTAAAAACTAAAAGCTGACGTCTTTCAATAACAAACACCATCGGTGGAGTGAGTGATTAGAATCTGAAGACTGAAAAAAAGAGCGAAAGTGAAAAAGTAAGAAGTGAAGAGAAAGGGAAAGCTCCATGGAGAAATCTTTGTGTATGAGGTAAATCTGCACTGGCCTGTAATCACTGCAGCGGCTTTAATGTGGCTTCCTAATAGTCACCTCTGAGAAACTCCTCATTTTCCTGTGAAATCCCATGACGAGGGCCAACTGAAGCCTGTCCAATCCTAGGACCGCTCCAAACCGCAAACCTATACATCAGGACTTTTAAAAGAGGTCTGGAACCGTTCTAATTTTAATTTACATTGTTTTTGCAAGATCATTCACTTTATAGCTAAAATGTTTATTGCCGATTATTGCGTAAAAAATAAAAAAATGTTCCCTGCAGCTTATGGTGTTTATGAAAAAATGAATACATTGTTGTGTTAATACAATGCTGTTGTGTTTTTATTGTTAAAATTCCAATCATAAAAAATATTATTATATAATTACTGTATTGTTTAATTATAAATGTATGTTAAGACATTATAAAAAAGTTTATTCTATTTATCTATTCATGCATCTTTTGAACCACTTTTCTATTTATGGGTCACAGGGAGCAAGAGCCAATCCCTGGAGGGACACACCCTGGATTAGTGGCAAGCCAATCACAAAGCGGGACACAGACACAGACACACGCATTTTGGACGGTGGAAGGAAACTGGAGGAAACTCATACTTGTCTCCAAAAGGTCATTATTGTTCTTTTGTCCAGCTTGCGTTAAATTTAAAAACAAATAAAAGTTGAATTAAAAGTGCTGAATGTCAAAAGTTGAAGTAACTATATACTGTATATGCGTGTGTATATTTTAAATCTTTAAAGTACCGGTAGTTTTTGCCAATGTACAACAAATGAATCATGTAATGAAGTTCTTGTGCTGATTTTGCGTTTGACGTCTTTCTTTTCTCTGACACTAACATCAACTAGTTTTCACCGTGAATAATTGTGTTATGACTTCCAGAGCCGGTTTGCAGTTCACGAAAAATGCAGAGCTGTGACAGGAACTCTGGGAGAGACGCTGATGTTTGTCATAGTTTCACAGACGTTTAGTGGGTCAATCTCGCACGGCGGGAAACCGGGTCAGAGAGAGTGAGAGAGGGGAAAAAAAGGCTTGTGAACGAGGGAGTGAAAAGACGAGAAGCACTGGTGCTTTAACAGGCATTCCGAGCCACCAACGAAGAAAAAAAAAAAAAAAAGGAAAGGAAAAACCAATTGAGTTCTGGAGTAATAAAAGCTCCACGTGGACAGTTATCAACAGATGCTTTATGACAGAAGAAAAGAAATCCACTGTCAGCACAGTGAAGAATCGTCGTTCTACTACGTGGCCTGTTTGTAAAAATGTTTTATGCAGAACATTGAACCACTGACACAGAAACCCAGAAATGCCAAGAGCATGAAGTCAAGCACTGTGTCCAGAAGAAGGAGGAAGGATGGGGTGATGAAGCAGAAGAGGGAGGGGAGGCGGAACACAACGCCAGCTTCACTTGGAAGAGAAAACCACCATTGTTTTCCAGCGTCGGAGCGATGACGTCTTCGGACTGTGAAAATCATTTCCCGAGGCAGCTGTGCTGTTGGCGATTGAGAGACGAGTGCTGGATGTCTCTCTGGGGCTCTTAGAAATGGAGGGCTTTTAAAACACATTTACTCGCTAGAAACACAGTGGAAAACACAGGGGTTTTTCCAAATGTTAGATGACATTTTTACAATTAGAATGGAGGAAGGAATATTTTAAACAATGATTGTGAGCAGTAAAAATTGTTCAAATGTTTTTTTAATAGATGGGTGAGAAATAATTTTGCCAAGAGTATTGCATTATTTTATTGTTTTTATCCTTATCTGCTTTTATTTCCAATTTTCCAATTCCGAATAAGCACAAGAGAAATAAATAGATATAGCATGTGGGGAGATACTTGCCTCCCATTTGTTCTTTCTAAAGAAAATATTACGGTTATGTACATTCAAAATTTATAGAAAGGAAAGACGTTAATGCAAATAAACTCCTCTTACTTAAATGCATTAAAGATATGATCTCACTTCCCTGGCAACAGCTGTGTAGTGTACCATTACTCTTCCCTAACTGTTCCATACTGAGCCTGATCCTCAGTCTCTCTCTCTGTCCATCTCACTTTCTATCTGTCTTGCTCTCCCTCTGTTTTTACCAGTCTCTCTCTCTCTCTCTCTCTCTCTCTCTCTCTTTCTGTTTTTTTTTCTTTCTCTTAAACTTATCAACAAATGTATTCATCAACGCATAGTGCATGTTTAGATTTTTCAGTTGGAGAAATCAAAGTCAAGTTCCCACGTATATACTAGAATAGAAAACCAAGGAGCAAAAGTTTCTTTCTGGAGGAAAACATCAACTGAGTGAGAAAAAAATAAAAAGTGGGTCTGGTTTCCCCTCCACGAGACGTCTCCCGAGACCCGCAGGAAGGAGAGGCTCCAGTCTCACTCCCACCAAGCGCAGAAAGATCCAGTTAAAGAGCTGCGCGTGATACACAACACTGCTCACTTGCCTTCAATTACAATAAATCTATATATAGAATTTTATACTCTAACAGTAATTTAAGTGCAATTTAGTAAACCTCTTTAATGGTGGACGTGCAGACTGTGCTGGTAGCAGCCTTTCTTTGCAAACATACAAAGCGATTTGACAATATCTTGCAAAAATAATTGAAAAGAAAGAGATTCTTCAGTTTCAAATATCTGAAGGGGAAGATTTAACCATGAAAAGAAAGGAGCATCTTCTGCACGACAGCCCCAGTAACATTCAGAGTGGACAATGGCACACACATCAGGACATATTAAGATTCATAAACTCTCTCAACAAAGTACAAAGAGTTTAGTTTGTTCACTGAGTAGTTGTTTAATCTGAATCAATCTGAGTCCAAATAACGGAATATGAAAAATGCATATTATGGCCCAGTAATAGACACGCCACCACAATAGAAGAAAGACAATACATATGAAACCCACCTCTTCTTGAGATGCGTAGTTGGGAGCCATTTGATCCACTGACCAATAGCAATAATCAAAGCCAAACTCCATCAGCTTCTCTCTGGAGTCCACTGGCCCATCCGATCGCCCGTCCAAACGACCGTCCAACTACAAAATGAGAAAACAAGAGAAAATGAATGACCTAGGCGTATAAAAGCAAGTTGCTTTTACTTGACAAGATAGTATAATCAACACAAATTCAGCGTTCAATTGGACAACTGTCACATCTTACACATTTAATAATGAAAATTAAATCAGATACATCTGTATAAAGATTAAAAGAAACCTTCTGCCGAGCTGTGAGAAAACGTGAGGTGACATTTTGCTTTTGTGACTTTATAATCCAATATAAAATTTTAGGGGTTTTAAATAAATTTGGCGATTAACAATAAAAGTATGAGTCAGAGTTGTAGGTTTAAATCCTGTAATCAAAAATCTGATGTATTTTCTCATCACCTCTTCTGGTACACCACAGTAATCTAGACATTAATGTGATTCTTCATGAAACTGTTATACACTCAATTTCTCCACTAAGAACTATAGCAAGTGTGTATGCGGTCTAGACCTGGGTCACTCCACAGTGCAATTAAAGTATACTCACACTTAAAGTCTGCTAAATCTGGACAAGTCCTAATGACACATAAATTAGACTGCTTCAATTATATCACTGATTAGTTCCCTCATGCTTGACTCAGACTGACGCCAAGAACTGCTAGTTGATTCTAACATCAGAGAATAATCTAACTTTATTGTCATCAGCAGTAAAGAATTTAGATGTCATGGATGATAACACTTGTTTAAAAGCCATGTTTATTAGAGTTCATTATCTCTAACGTATGCTCTCTATGCCAGATGCCAAAAGAAACATGTTTTTAAGACTTCAATGTATCATTATTGTAAAGGTCTTCTGGTAGATTCCTCAGCTTGACTTGAATGCACCTGCCTGATTAGAAAATAAAAGTACCCAATTGTCTCTACACTGGTTACTTGTTAAATACTGTTTACAATGCAAATCTCACATACATTCAAAACCCGGGGTTCCTATAGCTTCTGAAAAGTCAAACTCAAGCACTTATCAAGCATTTTCACTTTCATGTCCAAGCTTCTCCAGCACCATACAATTTTGGTATATCTATGTTTACATTACAGTCATTCATAGACTTTTATCCAAAGCTACTTACATTTCATTACAATTTTCACATTTCAACAAATTCTTGATTTCCCTGGGAACTGAACCCATGATGTTTCAATCACCAGCATTTTTTCCAATAACTGTGACACATCAAGTTATCATTACAGGTATTATGATATTTTATAATATTATAATTTTTTACAGTATAAACTATTAGACAGACACACAAATAAACTATTAGACACACATCAACACACAACTAATAGACATCACGCTCACATTTTCCAGGTTCTTTAGAACAGTACACGCTTTAAACGATCTCCTGCAGAAAGACTAAAAGCACATGGCGCACTGGTCACACTAGTTATCTGGTGATGGTGATCGTATGTGCAGACTGAAACCATTAGCAGCTTAAGAATAAACGCACAGCTCAATTTCTGCACATTTATGGGGATTACAACTGTTCTTGTTTTACTTGGACCTTCTTTCGTACTCGCAGCAGGTGACCAGATGTGGCTCCTGGCTTTTCTTTAAATCCCTGAAGTCCACAAGTTTTTTACATTTCAGGAATCGTATTAATATTATTGATTTAATGGGGATTATTCCATTTCTGTTTTCTAATTATGCTATTCCAACACAAACTCTTGTGTTGGACGGATCGATTGGTATCATTCATTCACCATTTAAAAATGAATGGAATGCCAATGAGATAAGACAAAAACACATTCCACACTTCTTTAAATCTTTATCCCACCAAACAGGTTCTAGAGCTTTTACTCGTACGTCTTAACCTTTACCTATTTGGAAGAGACTCTTTCATTCCAAGGCAACTTGCATTTTATTATAGTCCCAATTCATAGTTGGTTACTATTTTTTTAAGCACTGTGAGTTAATGTTCTGGTCAAAAATGACAGAAATGCAAGTAGTGTTACTCTTTAAGATTGTTTGGACGCAGCTCACGTTCATCTTCTTTATTTTACAGGAAGAGAATAATCTTCACAGTAAACATCCTGTGGCACATATTTGAACTCTTCCTATGATAAATGTTCAACACTGGCCTTTATACAGTAAAATCCACAAGTTTTGCCCAATTTGATCAACTTATCAGCAAATGACTCTTTGTTTTGCTCATTTTAAAGACCAAATGACATTGTGACAGATCCGACAGGCATTATTTGCTTTGATTGGATGTACAGAGAATAAAGTGTTCTGACCTTCACATTTTGCACCCTGACTACTTTATCCTCCACTGTCACCGCAAGACGTCCTCCGTCCAGATTCTCCCTGAAATCCAAAACAGGTTACAGACACTGAACAGAACTATGCCAAACACAAATATTAACTATTCCTGTCATAATAAAGCAATGCATCACAGTATGTATACATGTGTATGATTAAATGAAAAGTGTGGAGTCTGGAGAATTAGCCTAATGGTTTGAGTGAGAGTGTGAATGTGTGTGTGTGCTCCGCTCTGTGATTGGTTGCCTGCCAAGCTAGGATGTGTGTCCCTCGACCCAGATATAGAAAAGCAATTCAGAAAATAGATGGATAGAAATACCCTCTACAGAGATTAAAAGTTTGCTATTTATTTAAAATGCATCCAAATTTAACAATATATTCTTGCTTTTCAAATAAATATACTGAAACAACTGTTCTAATTTTTTTTAAACATTCTTACACCAAAAATAAAATTTCTAGCACAAACATTGGGCAAGGATGGGGTCAATGTAACAAAGTAACATTTAATTTGTAATCATTTTGTAGCGAAGAATATAAGTAACATTTACTGCGTTATTAATTTAAATAACACAGTAAATGAAGTTGTTAACATAATTATAATATAATTGACTTGTTATGACAAATTTATTAAGTACATTTTATGAGTTGTCACAATCTAACAAAATAATTCTGAGCAATTGGCATGTATTTGCTTGGTCTTTGACACAGTCGTTGTTAAAGTATATTCATCGTTCTCTTGTGTACAGCTGCTTTGCTCTACGGGGGATAAAAGCTCTTTATTAAAACTCTACACTTGAAATAAATTGAAGGGTGATAATTTAATCAATCACATATTAGCAATTTAAACACTTTAGTTCAACATGACAGATCAAGCTGTTAAATCAGTTTGAACTGTATTACCGGCCTTAAACGTAATTTATGGCTTACAAGTCTCTCAGGCGTATTCTTTTTGGTCTGACGGTGCTATACAACACCATCAGGGAGAATAGGGTCAGATTGTAATGAAAAAGCATGGCTGTGAATGTTAGAAGCTGTGTTGAGAGAGAGAGCCGTGTTTGAGAACAGCTGTGTGATCCGCTGCATCCGCTTCCAAATAAAACTGATGCAAGAGAATGAAATGCAGCATCGTTCATGAGGGCCATTCGAATTGACAACTTTTGTTCATGCATGTTTCTTTAACTTCTTGCTCATCTGATTGGTCACAGTAGATCCCCATGGTCATTTTACATCCGTTCAGTGTAAAACGATCACATTCTTTGCACCATTCTCCATAGACTCTGAATTTGTCCTCTGTGCTGGATAACATAAGAAGGTCATTAAATGTCGAACCAAGCGGCTTCACTAAATTCCAGACTGTGTTCCAATCTGGGTGGGGTTCTTTATCCCCACTGCCCACCACCCACATACTGAATGGTGGCGCTGCGAGAACACATGGGTAAACACATCGGCGGTACAATCTTCTTGTGTTATGATAAGACTTTATTCGCCCAAAATGCAACAACAATTCTAATCTTAATCGCTTAATCCAATGCCGCAACAAGCCACTAACAACATTGGAGTTTTCTCAATTATGGAGGGAGGGATTAAAGGGACTCAAGAGATTATGATTCAATGTTCAGACACTGACACATTGATTAGTAGTATACAATTCTAGAAGAAGAAAAAAATAGTCATTCGTGCTGTCTGCTGCATCACCGATGCAGATAGGATCATTTTAATTGCTTGAATTAACTCCACACACTGGTGTTACGTCTTAGCTGATTGCAATACATAAAATAAAAAATGCAAAAACTCTTTACAATGATATTATTGGGATTTAATGGTTCAGACATTATTAAATTGTCTACTGGATTCAATCTTTCGCGGTTGAAATTAGACGCACGAGACGCGCGCGCTGCAGACGATGAGTGACAGCACGAGCGCCGGATTTGTGAAGTCTGGTTTCCAGTTATGGTGTTATAAATTCTGGCCTTACAGTACATGCAACACAGAAGTATAGTATACACTGCACAGGTAAACCTTACCTTGAGTTCAGGGGACGGACTCGAATCGCGACTTTTACGTTTGCCATGATGCCGAGCTGAGAAAAACGATGTCCTGAAATCCAACAACTGGTTAGAGTCCATTTATTAAATCCTTTCGATACGGCAAGCGACTCCAAACCGAATAAGTAAAGTTTTGATTCGAGAACGGAGTCATGGCTTCAACTCCGTCAAACTCGGGACAATGACAGAAGAAACGGGGCCGCGCATCGACGGCGCGCAAACTTCCTGTCGTCACTTCACGAGCAGACGCTTCGAATTCTACTATGGCGAAGTGTTGGGGAAACGACGTCTGTGACGTCAGTATAGGTCCAAACCGATTTCTACAAATAACGGCTTATACTTCAACAATAAAATATAATTATTTAATAATACGTTTATGTGTGTTCAATAAGTCTGATCTGTAGATGACGGAGTAAATAATACAAAAAAAAAAAAAAACATTTATTAAAGATGTAATTGATTTGGCCGATGCTTTAACAGAGTGTGAGTCAATGGGAAAACAAAGAACCAGGGGAACACATGGCCAGGGTTTGATTGATTAATCTATATATATATATATATATATATATATATATATATATATATATATATATATATATATATATATATATATATGTGCACACCCTAAATATATCAAGACAACTACACAAGTTGAAAAGTTGTTACAAACACTTTTTTTCCTAATACAAAAACGTATTTACTGTTTATGAACAACTCACAAAAGCATGAATGTTACTATATTAAATTTTATTAAACTGTTTCAATGTAACAAGGAATTAACAAGTAATATACAAAATAACAAATAATACTTGATACAAAGTGCATTTTTAGCAAACATCAACTATATCAAACACACAAAGAATTGAAAAAAGCAGCAGCAATTGCATCCAATTTGCACAAGAAAAACATTTGAATAAATATACATGTATGGGAAAGCGTAATGCACAGTGAATGCTCTACTCTTCGTTATAAACAGTGAAAACAGCCACGTCTTTGTAAATATATGTAAAAAGATGATTCGTCCACCCAGTTTCCCAGGAGAGCTTTAACAATTAGAAAAGTGCCCCCTCAACAATGATTCATTTTTTAAAATATATATTTATATATATCTAAAATCACATAACAATTTTCTTTCCAATTAAGTACATTATAATTGCGTAATGTTTTTAAGCAAGAACTGTTTTGTCCCCCTGCTGGTCATTGGGAGACCTGCAGCATGGTCATGTGGTTTGGAAAGAAGTCAACAAGTGAAAGCTTCTGAAACTTCTTCATTGACTCCTGTGAATATTCAAAATGAAAGCATTTATTCCATATGAGATGGATAGAACCTACCAAAGAACTGCTACATCAATATTAACACATTTGCATGATTTGCAAAACGTTACCTCTGGGAATAAAGATGACAGCTTTGGCCAGATTGTGCTAACCTCCTCTTCTCCCAAAAGACCCTTCTCAGTTAGTTTTTTGATCAGAAACAGGTATGATGTCCACTGTAAATCCAAACAGAATGTCACGTTAAAATGGGACAGTTCAGATTTACCACTAACAGATGTAAGTACAGCCTACCTCACTTTCCGGAGACCTAAAAATGGCAGACAGGGTGAGATCACTTAGGAGAAGATGAAGAGGTGGAGAAGATGTTTGGCTCCACAAAAGCACAAATCTCTCCAGAAGGGAGGACCTGTTTTTTCCCTCAGTTGATGGCACTAACGGCAGCTCTCTGGATACTGGACAAAAACATTCGTCAATATTTTTTAGTATATTTGCACCTTTCTCAGTCTAATGGTTTAATTATCTCACCAAGAGTGCATGATAGTTGTACCGAACATCGTAACAACATTTGCTCAACCACAGGAGACAGGAACTAGAAAAAAAGAAAATGAAGTTAAAAACATGTTAGTTTATTTTCAGTTAAATTAAGGGAAAGTTTAAGAGATACCTTTCTACATCCAAGCGTTTGTCCCACTCTGTCCAGCAGAGATTCAATCTGAAAAATGGTAAAAACCTCATCATCGGATCTGGGTCCCACAGCAACACTCAGAACCTCCTAAAAAAGCCACAAAAATAGTATGATGAATAAAAACGTAAAAGACACGCGATCAAGTATGTTACAGTTCGTACTTTCACAGAGTTACATTAAAGAGAATACATTTTAAAATGTTTATTTTAGATTTTAGTGAAAAACAAAGCAAAACCATATATTTCATTGAGTCAGTAAAAACTTAGCTTAACAAATACCTATTCATTGAAAATATTAGTAATTCTCCAAATAAGTAATTCTAGTATTGCCTTAATTTCTATGAGGACATCTGATCCTAACGGAACTTTGTGGGTGCAGCCTGTAACGCAAAAGGACCCAGCACTGAACCCAGATGGACTCGTGCTCGTTCCTTCAGGATCCGGATTGGAGGAAGGCATCGTCTTCATTGTTCTCTCAAAGGCAGTTTTCCATTCTCTCTTTATGAGAGCTGAAGAAACATTTCAAAGGAAACAAATGTATTATTGCAATTTATTGTAGTATTATTATCATCATCACTAAAAAGGAATCAGCTATCCATTACTCGAGATATTGGAGGATAGCCAACTGCAAGCTTTTTCTGTCGCCAAACGAGTGGTGATGCTTTGAGCTGTGGTGAGCACCTAAACCAAGACATAATCACTTATTAAGCTCGATCAGATCAAAAATCGAAGCGTTACATTGAGAAAGTATACTAACAGCAGGAGAAGTCTCCAAAGGAAGAAGAACTCGCACGGCTCCTGGTGCATTCTCATTGCAGAACCTACGTAATGTATACAAGACCAACATAAAGCTGGTTTATATCCACTCAGAGACACATTTTCACGAGGAACTTTGAGTTACTGACCTGGTTGCTCTCTCTAGAGCCTGCATGCCTGTATCACAGAGCTGTCTACAGACAGAATCATTTAACTTGGCCATGTTGACCCCATCCAAGCTCAAACCATCTGTGAGGGTCTTCACTCCACCTTTAACAATCTCCAACACAAATGCAGCCCTAACACAAAATACATACATAGCATGAGAAATACAGCGCTACCTTGCCCTACTAGATTTCAGAGTTTTCTGAGATACAAGCAGTGTATATTCCACATGGATTTACCCTGAGCTTTGTTGCGCTTGCGATTTTTTTAAACACCCTAATTTTAAAGTTATGAACCGTCCACAGCGCTGATTAGTGACACTTGTTTAGCTTGTTTTCAAACTTTTACGAAACAAAAAGGAGTGTGGCAAAAAACCCAGTAATGCAAAGCCTTTGGAGAAAATTACGTAAAATACTCAAGTATCTATCAGCAGCTCAATGTGTCTCATCTCCGAGGTACAATACACCGTATAACGCCGTATTGTATTAATTACGTAATTTATTTTTATTTATTTATTTTATTTAATTTAAACAAAAATACTGGATTGCATTTTGATGGTTGGAACGAATGAATAACATTTAATACATTTGAATGGTCAAGGACATAGGATTTGACACACAATAAATTTGTGATACAAGCTCAAACACAAAGTAAATGACATCCTTAAGTTAAGTAAAGATTAGTAAATCACATTGTATAATAAGATAAAAGCAATACATTAATCGTTGAGTAAAAATTGGTGGAGATACTTACTTGATATGCTTAACACAGTTCGACCCAACTCTTTCCGCAACAAACTCAACTGTACGTCTTAGAGATGGAGGTTGATTGTGAAAGAAGGCCTGTTCTAAATCAACCTGATGAAATCGGTTAAAAAACCATTAATGGGCAGACGAACATTATGGCTGAAACCCTTCTACTGTTTAAAAGGAATAAGCTAAAATCATAATTACCTGGAGTTTCTGCTGCTTACAAGCGATGGAGGAAGCCCTCGGTTCTGCAGATGTTGGTGTGATTTTGCGAATTAGACCACCACTTTTTGATGTGCTTCCAGCTACAAAGGCTGCAAGGAGCTTACGGAACTCTCCTGTAAAATGTGAAATGATAGAGATATATTTAGTCTATTACGCCCCTAATTTAGTCCTTGAAAAATATCTATATAAAATATAGCTTATTACCTAAATATGGACAGCAAGTGTAAAGAAGCTGCTTGTCCACAAGTGGAAGAGTGTCCTACGAAAGAAACATTTGAAGAATTTCAAATATAGCAATATTCTTCTTTCTGAGGACTAAAGCCCTATAAAACTGGCTTACATGAATAATTTATTGAACAATTTATTTACTGCATTTGTTATAGCCGGTCAATCAAACAAAAAATATAAATCTGATATACCGTATCTACAAAAAAATTATGCCATTTTATTCATTTAAAAATTAACATTTCCATTGTTCATTTTATAAATTGTAAAATAACTCACATGAATGCACATATTCAAAAGACAATAGTTTCGTTTTGATAGGACTAAAAAAAAAAACACAGACTAGTTCAATTTTGAATCAAAACAACAACCAAAAAACACAAACATTTTAATGACTAAAATATACGTAGACTAATTTCATGAGTCATTCATTCAATTTTCAATTAATAAAAAAAGACGCCGCTTGACCCCGAACGGCTAAACACTATAGTTTTTTTCTGAAAACTCAACTCCACTGATGAAGAAAAAGATTTCCCTTTTTCCATAAACAGGGTTTTATTTGAAAAAGTAATTAGTTTAGCTAGAAAGATGACAACTAACCAGTCCTTGAGTGTTTGTATTGTTCTCCATGTCCTGTCCATTTACATCAGAGTTGAAAAAAAGATCTTCTGGAAAAATTGGGATCTAACAACAAAAAGATAATGTGAGGGAAAAAAAAGCTTAGAGAACAAGAATGAGTTTCTATATATTTTTGATTTAACTTTTCTATGTTGATTTAATTTTCACCTGGAAAAGCCAGCCGAGCACAGCCACAATGAGAAGGTGATTCATGTAACACAACTCTCCTCCTCGACTCAAGACCGTCCCTCTGAAAAGCAACAACAATGTGGAGCACAGTCACATAACCATCATTTTTGGGATGATGTGTGAAACTCACTTGTAGAGCTGGAGCAACAGACACAAGGCGTTCCTGTAACACGGCAGAAAGGCACCGGTGTAGTCGAGCATGGAGAGGAACTCCACCATCCAGGGAACAGTCAGAATCGTGCGTTTCCTAAGCACAGAGCTTCTCAACACTGCACAAACATCCAGCACGGGGCAACTCTGACAATACAGACAAAAAACAAAAGCACCTTGTAGAATAGTCACGTTAAAATATGTTTGTGGGTAAAACAAGTACTTTGCATCGTAGAGCAATAGAAGCTTCTTGTATGTCTCTGGATGGAGCCTCAAAGGTCTGGTAAGGCAGAAATGAGATAAATCCTAAAAATTTGGCCAGTAGTCGAGCAGTGAGGAGCACAGAGGAGAAACGCTGCTTCTCATCCTGGAATAAGTGATGGGAAAAGTCATACATTCAGGCAATACAATCTGGCTTTTTTTGTGCTTATGTCTCAACCTGCTGTTCTAGGTCTCCATCTTCTCTACCCTCTTCACGTGATGGGCTGGCATCAGGGTCAAGGATAGACTCCTCGTCAAGCTGTAGCAGTTGCTGACATAGACCGTCTTTCAGGTGCTGATTTAACTGGCAACTAGTAAAAGCAAAAGTAAAAGTATTTAAGATGACCACCAGCCACTTTTATGCACCGTACACTCTTCAACAGCATCCGATCTACCATCTGTAAAACACTAGAACATTTAGAGCCTTACATCAATATTGTAAACGGACGGAACAAGAATTTATCAGAAGAGATGTTTTCAAATGACATGCATAATGAAAATGAATAGAATGTGCCAAAAAGAAAAAAAAAACAACTGAGAATTTGGTCAGAAACAAATGCAGTTCTAAGTCACTAGGCTGTTGTTCTTGAGAGAACTGTTCATAGTGACAGTTTTAAATCCTATTGTATGTGGTTGACAGGTTTATAATAATTGTGGTATTAACTGTGGTACTAAAACTTACTGCAGTATACTTTTTTTAACATCTTACCAACTGGCTGTCTGAAGAAAGTCCCTAAAGAACTCCTGATGACCAGGGAAGGAAGGTGGAGGACAGGGGCCAATGAGTCCTTGAGGCTGAACCAGGCGCTGCTGCAGCCTCTTCAGCCGACCCAGACTCTCAGCCCCCAGCATCCCTAGCAGATCAGCGTCTGGAGCATCACTGGATGAGTATAGCTGACACGGACCCTTACAGATCTACCAGAAAAGGTGCAAGATAAGAGGCATTGTGACGAGAAGAAATCTGAAAAGATGTGATTTACCTGTATCAGCTGCTTCTGAAAAAGTCGAGCAAAGTGAGAGTGACTTCCTGCTGCAGACAGCTGACTGACCATCACTCTGTGTGAATGCAATGCAATACAATGATGCAAAACCATTATTTTTCTTTCAAACAATCAATTGTCGTTTTATAATAATATTATCAGCGTCAAAAAGCAAACTTGCCTGACTCTGCTGCCTAATGCTGCTTCAAAATCCCAGTCAGGCTCCTTATGAGAATCTTCCCATTCTCTTAACAGCCCATAAAATACATCCCTAAATAGTAAATGAACACATTAAACAAACAAATTGTAAACATTCACTCAATTTCACCTGAAAAATCAGATAAAGATCAGCCTAATAAACACAGTAAATCACTTCTATACTGCAGATTGTGGTTTCAATGTATTGTGTTTTTTTCATTTAGCCTATCATCTTATGGAGTGGTTGATGATTATAACAATTGAAAAAACGGACTATTTATTTTATGTTTTGCAAAAAGTAAGTTTTTGTGAGTCTTTGAAATTCAAATACAACAATAAACAGAAGTATGCAGTATGTTAAGAACCTAAAAACATGTACCTCTGCTTTTTAAAGGTGTGGAAGGCCCTATCACTGCTAAAATTGGAGCGATTGTCTGTGGCAGGCTGGAACGCCACTGAATGAATGAACAAGGGTGGATTTGGAAGAACCTGAAAAAACAAGTCAGTATGATCATGAATAAAGAGTCCAGAGGAGACTTGAGGACCACTCTAAACTCCCGCAAACCTCAGCCGTGCTGCTGTCCTGAGCTTGTGCCAGGCGGTCTCTGAAGGATGGAGAAAAAGCCCCCAGTCTTTCATTCTCTGACAGAAGTCGTAGAGTACATTTGTCCAAATGTGAAACTAACCTGATAGAAACAACACACATAGCTAAAAAAAAAAAAGCCAGAGCAACTTCAGCCAGTGAGCAATAATAAGACTAGTTACTCACTCAATCTGATTCTCCAACACTTTCACAGAAAAATACACACAGTTGTGGACACTTCCCAGATAATTCTTCTCCAGCACTTGGGTAAAAAAAAACAACAGAGTAGGAAAATTTCAGTTGTTGGAAGGTGGATTTCAATTAACATATACATGTATTAGCAGTTGATTAAAGAAGATGTGGTATAATTTGTACCTAATACATAACTCTAAAGGACGTACACTTGTAAATGTACAGTACTGTTAGGTGTGAATAATAACTTTAATATTCTTGTAGTATTGTAATAAAAAATAATTATTAATAATTATAATGGTATAATTATTGTGCATTTCAGCAATGTTTGAATGCAATAATAAGTTAAGGGAATAAAAATAAATGTATTATTACATAACACAACATATTATTATGTGTTATGAAGGAGTTATAGGCTGGCAAAATGACATAACTTGTACACAGCTACAGTGTTTGTTTGAAATGCTCTGCTTTCTGAAATTCATCTTGGTCATCAGACGTCCTCGTTCAAGATTATTAATAAAAAAATAAACTCACCAGAATCACCACACACACTGACCCTTGTGACATCAGACACAGAAACACCACGAGACGTTAAGAGCTGCAGCACAAAAAACAACTCCAGAAACACGGAAGGAACCAAGTTATCTGCAAAAAACACACATTGCAAATTAGATTTATGTTAGAACATCATAAAAGTAAACAGCACCACCTGCAGGCCACTCACCCGAAATGCAGGCACAGTAAAGTTTTGCCAAAAGGTCCAGTTCAGCTGATTGTGTAACTTTCTCCACTTCTGGGCATGGCAACTGATGGTCAGGTGTAACATTTGACCCTTGTTTGTCAGCTGACTTGGTAGGAGTGCAGATGCTGGAAGTGGTTTTTAATGGAGTGCTTGTCTGATGTGCAAATTTGGACCTAGAGAATCAAGATATACGTAAATCAAAGGACAATTAAAAAAAAAAAAAACTCAAAAGAAATATGCAGTTTAAATCAACTACAAAATACCTTTCTTGTTTGAGTAACTCTCGTTCTTCCTGCAGACTGTGTGGACTGGAGATGGTCTCGAATGGAATGAGTTCACCAGCTATGGCATTGGCAGCTTGGCTGGCTGGTGGAGATGTGAAGCAGCTCTTGGGTTTGGAGTTTGGCCTTTCTGTACTTACTGGTGTCGGATTTATTCTGCGTGAAGGTTTAGTTACCCTGCAAAAGAAAACAATATAAAAATAATTTGCATTTATGTACAACCAACGTCTGTATGCAGAACGAACATCACTTACCCAGGTGATGAAACAACAGCACTAACTGGAGGAAAGTCTTCTAAATTATAAAAGTTGAGATTCCCTTGTGGTGGCAGCGGCACTTGTTCAACTTTTGCTACAGCTCTACTCCTCTTGCCTCCTTCCCACGAACCTCCATCCTCTGGCAAAGCATTGTAAGAACCCATCTGTCTTGGTGTGCCTCTCCCATACCCCCCACTTCTCCTCCGGCCTCTATGTGGCTGCAGGGAAGGGCTGGACTGGATTTCATTGGGCGACGTCATGAAGTCTCCAAGGCTGGGCCTCTGAGCAGAACGCCTCTCGCATGGGCTGTTACGAGGTGCGGGGCTGGAAATAGAGCTGAAAGAGGGGCTGCTGATAGCACTGACTCCACTCAAGCAATTAGAGTCAGTGATGGGGGTCTCCAGCTCACTCCTCCGGCCCACCGGGGACATGGACTGTGTGGGAGAGAAGAGCTGAACGCGGCTTGTGCTGCGTGGGCCATGAACCGGTGTGGACTTGCTGCTTCTCCGGTCAGTGGAACCCTGGACCCTGACAGATCTGGAGGCGCTGGGGGTCTTAGCAGGTGTGGAGGGGCCATGGGTCAGAGTGTGACTGGACTGATCTCGCAAAAAGTTCAAAAGAAATGCCACAAATTCCTCTTTACTGACATTTAAACCAAAGGTTTGGCTTTCATAATCCTAGAGAGATTGGACAGAAAGTGCATAGGATGAAAAATATAAAAGCAACAAAGATAAATATTTGATATTTACATTGATTCATTTTGCAACAATCACACATACACATACACATATATATACACACACACACACACACACACACACACACACACACACACACACACACACTATCTAACTAAAACTAACAAACATGCAAAGTGTCTATTAGATACAATTCCTTTAAAAAATAATTTCAAGTTGGGATTCAACATGCGTTATATCGTACTCAAAAACCTAAGAGTAGGTTTAACATTTAACAGTTTAACATTTCCCACATTTGCGGAGGAAAGGCTGGTTATGACAACACACGGTTTTTGAGTGAAAGAGAGCATCAGCTGGAAAACAACAACGGGCAAAACATTCGGACTTGGTGTTTGTGCTAACGTGGCTGGCTAAGCTTCAGAAAAACATTTACTGAGACTTAATGACAATCCAATACTGCAGCCCTAAACCGACTATCCCGCGCGGTTACATATCAGTAAACAGTCAGCTCTCACTTCACGTCCTTGCAGCCACCGCAAAGTATCGCTCAACTCCACTTTCTTGTTCAGCAACGATTCCAAAATAGCCGCCATTCTGCTCTGAGTATCAGCGGAGTGACGTATCTCTCATGCGTGGCGCGATTGGCTGAGCGGGGCAGCGCGCGCAAACTCACGACAATTCACAATAAAAGCCCGAGTGAATTCTATATTCGGAGCATTCGGCATACATTCTATAGCTATTTGGTATGTTTCCCATAAACCAAACCAATGTGATGTTTACTCGTTTAAATTTAACTCAATCAACGTGACATAGGTTTGAACCATTTGAGCTTCATAAAAAGTTTCCAGTTAAACGAGATTATGGTTTCTATTGATTAGCTAGATTACAGTTGATACTTGCTACAAGTTAAACAAGTTTCCATTCTTATTGTGAAATGTCTTTAATCACAAATAAAATGTATTTGAACTGTATAAGGATGAAGACCCCTTTGTGTTTTTCCTGAGAAATGTACTTTATCAGTTGAAGATACCGTAAAACACTTGAATTTTAATCACTATTTAGAAGTAATAATAATAATATTTTAACAGCACAGTACAAATAAAATATACTGTATGTCATGGTAATTATTCATATATCAATCACACAATACATTATCATATGATTAGGTTGTTATTTTTTTAGAATACGATATTAAGAGAATAAATAACATACAGTACATAAATAAACATAGATAACACAGATAACCAAACATTTGCTAAAAAAGCATGTTCATATATTGTTTTTTGTATTATTTATTTAGGTATATGCTGAGAAACAGTATTGTTTGCATTTTCACTGGATACGATTAAACATTTATTATTAAAAACTACATTTGCAGTACAGTAAATAGTTAAGGTGGAACTGCAAATATGCTATCTCAAGTGAGTGACAGCTATACTGTCCAATGGAAATCCCGTAAATTTCCTGTTCCACCTTTAGTAGGCGTGTCTTAAAGGCTCGGCGTGAGTATGTCTGGCAGGGCTGCTGTAATAGTATTTACAAGCTCGCTTCCAGAGAGAATGCGTTTGTTCAGTTTTATAGCTACATATCAACAGCGGCTTCATGGCAGCGGTTCGTCCCTTTAAACTCGCGCGTAATTGAGCGGCGTGTAGGGTTTCGCGTCGGCTTCGGAGGGCGAGCGGAGGAGAGCGAAAGAGCGCGCTGAAACCTCTCAGTAATGCCGTCTACGATGGAGGGTTCCTCGGAAGAAGGTGACCTGTTTACCGTCAAGCACGAGCTCAGAAACGGTAAATAGACGTGAGGTCCTGTGCTTTTACATCACAACGACTCTGTGGAAGAGATAACTTACCTAGCAAAAGGATAAATATTAGTATGTTGATTTTTGCATCTCAGTTTACTGTACATTGGCACTGGTTTCGCTAATGCAGGTTCCTAATATTTTTTCTTACCTTAATGGCAGCTTTCTTACGTAAGAAAACCGGTTAACATTACCATTAAATACTTATTTTTACTGGCTCTCTTGCACTCATTATACTGTATTTGAGTGGTTTCATTGGTTGCTCAGTCATGACATGGCCCTTAGTCCAAAGAAACCCAATTACTGGAGCTAATTTATCCTCAAGTGGCCCTGATGATATGTATCTCCACAAAATCAACTCATTGGCTTATGCATGTGAATCTGATTCATAGACACACTAAACCACATCTCGATTTGGCTCTAAATAAAACAAATGCAGTTAAAAGATATTTGTCGCTTTTCTAAAGTGAATTAATATAAGACTATTCGGTCTTATAAACCATTCGGATGTTGTGTTTGTGCAACGCCTCAAACACTTAAAAATAGTTATAAAAACAATGGCATTGGCACTTCACTTGACATTGCATTGAGGTTTAAAGATTTAATTTAGAATAAAATAGAACATGTTTATCCTAAAATGGGATTTTTTTGTACAAGCAGCATTAATAAACTATAAAAACGTTTAACTTTGACAAATTACGCTTGCAACATGACGTTTAACTTGTTCAAGTTCCATTATTGGCTTATTCAACTGCTATTGAAACGTTTTTTGCTTAATAATGCAACAGGACTGTCTATTTTAATATTATCCTTGTTAATAATGGATTTAAATTCAGCTGATTATTAGTCTACCAGGCAATTGAATTTGTTTTGTTTTTTCATTTGAAATTAATAGTCCAAGTCACTGTGTTTTCATTTGTCTTGTTTATTAGGACACTAAGCTGTAAATGTGTTGTTCCGGTCGGCTCATCAGCTGCCAGGCTGTCTTAACTGTTAACTTGCTTTTTTTGTTGTTGCTATTTTCATTAGGTCTTGGTTTAAAAAAAGGATAAAACCCATGGGAATTTAAAAGTTCTCTTTTTTTACATTTTTTCACACTTGTGTCAGATAGAGAAGCACTCTCTGTAAGTCGCTTTGGTTAGAAAAACCCATGGAAACGCAGCGTAAATGTAAAGAAAGTTTACACGAAGAGGCTCGGTATTTCCCTTGGGCCTCTAATAAGTGTCTACAAGGGATGCAACCGATGCCTTTTATTTTTTTTGCTTACCTAAGCCTTGTTCTAGCTGCATGATATCCAGTCAGAGGATGTGGTGACACAAGAAGGCCTTCCTTCAAAAATCAGATATTTTGCAGAGGAAGAGCGAGCAATCTGAACGATGATGGCGAGTGTGAGGTGCATTGCTGCTGAGGAAAACAGCAGGGATGCGTTTGCTTGGCTGAACATGCCTGTTGGCTTCTAATGCGTAAAACAAAGGGACTCGGTGGAGGCTGCATGCGCACATGTAAACATGCAACGCTCAGGTCTTGCATCTTTCTTCTTTTTCAGAAAGGCTCCACACAGGCCTCTGTTTCAAAAACCATTTTTTAATCAATTTTCTGCTAATTTTCTGATAATGGCTTCCTGCCACGTTGCATGCATGAGCTATCTTTACTATATTTTACGAATCGCTGCCAAATCAGCCCAGAATGCTGTAAGAAAAAAAGGCTGCTGATATAATCTGGGCCCGTTTATGAGATAAATATTTACCCAGTGCCACAGGCTTATCTCCAAGGAATCAAAACACTACCGTTCCAGTCTCTCTGTTGTGAGAAATTGGCACGAGGTCCAGAAACTAAGGTCCAAGGGTCTCTAGATTGGCTTTATTTAGGGTTTCTTGAAAAACTGTTGGAATGAAGACCAGGAATCTTGTGTGGTGTGACTTAATGCATGTGCATAAATCTTTTCGCAGCCAATTTGACCGGTCACGTGGAGCGTGTGGGCATCGAGAACTTCGAGCTGCTGAAGGTTTTGGGTACAGGAGGTTAGTGAAAGTCCAAGTAAGTGAGTCTGTTGTTAGCGTTTATTCTGACTTGCCATTTTTTTTATACCGGACAGCTTACGGCAAGGTCTTCTTGGTACGCAAGGTGAGCGGCCATGATTCGGGTAAACCATACGCCATGAAGGTCCTGAAGAAAGCCACTATCGTACAGAAGGCAAAGACGGCAGAGCACACTCGCACTGAAAGACAAGTCCTGGAGCATATCAGACAGTCGCCTTTCCTCGTCACTCTGCACTACGCCTTCCAGACAGACACCAAGCTGCATCTTATTTTAGGTATCCACTCGCTCTCGTTCTCTTGTAGATTGGGCAAATGCACACTGAATCTTGTGGTTCCACAGCCTTGAATGTTACTTCTGCTTTGATGAGATGTTACATAACAAAGCTTTGTAATAATCAGCTGAAAGTGTGTGTCAAGTGCTTTGCAAAATATCGTATTTTTAGACTATAAGACGCTCCAGATTATAAAGGGCACCTACATTAAAGTGCTGCCTAATAATCTTTTTGCACATCTAAGGCACACGTTTGTTTTTGGATCATAACGCAGTTATGAATATTATTTTGGATTTCAAATTTGCCACATAGTCTGAAAAATGTGGTAGCCTTTAGAGTATCTTAAGTTCAATTTAAAATCAATATAATATATTTGGTAATAAAAATAAGAGGCTTTTATCAATGAATAATTAGTTACTGCTCTGTGAATGTCACGTGGCCTCAGTTCAGGTAAAACAAATCAGCTTAAAACACTGGCATGAATGCATTTAGCTTACAACCACATATTAAAACAGTTATGCTAAAATAATATTAAGTCGACAGCACCCAGTTTATAATCTATATATAACAATGAAATGATAATCAAATTTTAGTCATTCATTGAAGAGTGATTTTTTTGTTAGAAAGGCAGAGAAGACTGGCACCAGTTAGCTGGTTGCAAATTTAAACCTAATTTCTATTAAAACACTCAAACTACTATCACACAATACATTTTCTGACTCATATTGTTTTATTTATCATGTGCATATTAACAACATTACGAAAAAACAACTTGGAGTAAAACTATTCTATTCATAAAAAAATGCAATAATGTTTGAGTGTATGAGTTCACGAGTGACCGATTGCACCTTATAGAATAAGGAAATAATTTCTTTAATTTTGTGCAGAAAATGAAATTCAATTAAGTTCAAATCAGTTTGATAAATATTTGTGCCACATATATTACTGAAATTTTTGTTTCTGTTAAAAAAACAATAAAAACCATTTCTTTAGTGTAGTAAATGCAATTTAAATGTTGTGCGTGTGTGCGTGTGTGTGTGTGTGTGTGTGTGTGTGTGATTTTACACTTGATGTAAAGGTTTGGTCAATGTCTGTATTAAAAGCAGACACACTTTCTCTGAAATATTAAACCGTTATAACCATGTGCAATTTTGTGTCAAATGGCAGACTATGTGAACGGAGGTGAGCTCTTCACACACTTGGTGCAAAGGGTTCGCTTTAAAGAGCAGGAGGTTACCCTGTACAGCGGCGAGATTGTACTAGCACTGGAGCACTTGCATAAGGTAAAATTGCAGTGGAAATTGCACACTTAAACACACTCTTCATTTCCGTTGCAATCTGACTTAACAGCACCTCGTTTTGAGAGAATAGTGGAAGTAGTCCCTTCTTTGCTCAGGAGGTACTTCTCCTCTCTCCTGCCTACTCGGATCAATTCATCACTCCACAAACCAGGCCAGGCTGAAGACACTCCCAGTGCTTAGACTTTTTCACGGACCGTGTTTACCAAAGGATGAAGAGAATTGTTTTAATGCTCGCTAGTTTTGTTTCAAAGAGCAGATTGTTGCTTGGAGGACACTGCAGTTTTTGGAGAATTGACAGTAACCATAAAGTAGTTTTGGTGTTATCAAATGTTTTGCTTATTAGATCTGCATTAATTATTTATCGAAACAGCAGTGCATTTGTACTGGTGAATGGCAGCATATTAGAACAACAGGCACGTTCCTTAAACTACATTTCTGTCATGATCATCTTTATGAAAGTGCCTGAGCTGAGAACAGTCCATATGTTGATAGTGGAACATTGATGCCCACTGACTCAATGACAGAACAAAATATCCTTCTGTATGGTGACATAATGGAGCTTTGTGTTCACTATTCCAGTGTTGTTTTGTCATTCCACATCATAATTTTGCACAATGCTGTGTGTACATCTCCTCATAAACATACCGTATTTACTCGACTATAAGTCAGGATTTTCCTTAAAATTTCGGGCTGAAAGTGGCGGGCTGGACTTATAGGCGCGGTCTACCGAAATAGAAAATATTTTACTCAGAACAGTGCGCAGATATTTCACCCTTTCTCACAGAAATAAACAGGAGAGACACAAGCGCGGTAATTAAATTAACATTTATGACGTGAGCTAAATAAATCTCTCAGAAATCGGCACAAGCCACAATCTCACAGAAGTGAAGTGGGGTGGTCGACTTATAAGCGAGTAAATACGGTATGCGGGCTGCAATCTTCTTTGTTTATGGACTACACAAATTTCAGTCATCTTAGGTTCAAACAAATTTGTGTCGCCACAACATTGTCTGTGATAAATTTGATACTGTTGTTAAAAGTTCATCCCATCTTTTTAATACCATTTTTTTTTTCATTTGTTATTAGCTGGGAATTGTCTACAGAGACCTGAAGCTGGAGAACATTCTTCTCGACTCGAACGGTCACATTGTCTTGACGGATTTCGGTCTTAGTAAGGAATTTCATGAGGTAAGGAGTTTTTTCACATCATAGTTTTGAAATTGAAAAAATTGTGTAAGTGTAAAAAACGTGTCGTGAATTATGAGTGGTGGGAACTAGTTTCGTATTTACCGGTTTCAGAAAATAGATTTTACGTTGTTTTTTTTTTTTTTTAAAAGAGACATTTTTAGTGTATTAAAGGCCGCAGAGTGAAATAATTAAGAAAAAATATCTGCACGTAGTCCCGATAATTTATTTAACCGTTTTTATTCTAAATATCATGCTTTGCTTGGTAATTAATCTGTTTTTTCAGTGTTTTTTTTTGAGCTAGTTTTTTAAAAACCAGCTCTTCGGGAAGGCTGATAGAACTCTGATAGAAAACTGATAGAAAGTAGGAGCTATCAGCAAGACGTCGGCACTAGTGTAAGCTACTCTGTCGGGGAGGTTCATTTAGGTATTTTAATAGTTCACAATGTTCCTCCCCCGCTTTAATTTTATTGCCATCTCCTCAATGACGTAATCTCTTTTCACACACACTTTTCACGCTCTTTGTTCTAAACATTTGTATTTTCTACATTTTGTTTAATTTGACTCTTCATTCTCCATTAGAATTATTTTTACAAGTCTGCTTTTGGAAACGTTTTTTAATCAAATATAACAGATAAAATGCTGATTATGAGATAGAGAATAAAGGCAATAATTAGTGTACACAAGATCGTTACCAAGTTCAGGTTTTTTGTCAGTATGTGGCAGGAATTTATATTATATATAATTGTGGCATGCACATTAAATTAAAAAAAAACATTGTTCCAGATGTTCCCGTGCTTTTCATTCCATAAATTTAGAAAGCTGTTTTGCCTAATTTAGCCAGTGCAGATGGTACATTTTGTCTTTGCCACAATGGCATTTAAGTGTCGCAATTAATCATTCCAGCATTTCACAGTGTTTTATATGATGGTGTTATTATATCCTAGATTCATTTCGCAGACGTTTGTGCTTTTTTTTTTTTTTTTTTTTTATCAGGAAACATTGTCTATTACACAAGCAGAATTTGAACTTGATTGGAACGGGCATTTTACAGGCATTTGAATATTACAAAGGCCATCAGGATTTAATCTCGTGTTATTTATTTAGGCTTATGTAAACGTCTTAAACTAATGATGGCAGTTCTGTCACTCGAACTGTGTTGTTACACCTCATTCGTTGTTGCCTTAGGCTTAGGATATAAAAGAAAAAAAAAAAACAATGAAATGAACAAATGAAAAATATATATTTTAGTTAAGACACAGGTGAAAACCACAGAGTGGAACATTCTTTGTTCTTGTGTCCTGATTTTTTATTTAACTGTTCAAACAGTAAAACTGGCTTTACCAGAGCATGAACAGCTTCATCATAACATTGCTCTCCTCATTGATAATATAAATAACATTGATATTTGGTAAGAGAAGACGGTAGATATTGTACATATTGTACTGAGTTTTGCTTCTATTGCAGGAATAACTGTTTCTTGCGTCTGTCAATTGCTTGGTTGTGTAAAAGTCCCTGTTTTCTGCAAAAAGAAGCATGCGAGTAAAATAAACCACTAAATTGTTACATTTAGTTTTTTCGTTGTAAAATCATGTTAAATTGATCGTTGACAATAGGTAGACAATAGTGGAAAAAATGCTATACTTTAACTTTTTTATACTTTTGATTTTTGAAGTTCAATTTTTTGTTGTTTTAGATACGATAGACTTCATTAATCCCGTTGACAATTCCGTGTTCTAAATCAGTATTACATAAAAGTATTGAGGTTCGTCATAAAGTGAGCAGGTTTTTGACAGAAGCTTTTTTACATGACTTTACATTACGGTACATTACAGTCATTTGGCAGATGCTTTTATCCAAAGTGACTTACAGCTGTTTTATTATGATTGATTTAAAGTATTTCTTGAATCAAGATGACTGCTCTGTCTTGCAGGTAGAAAGAGCTTACTCTGTTTGCGGCACTATTGAATACATGGCTCCTGAGATAGTTTCAGGAGGAGAGTCGGGGCATGACAAGGTGAAGTGATCCAGTCCCTGCGACGACACACGTTGATATGATTGTAATAATAGATGCATAATAATGCTATTGCAAGCTTTGGTGTGTCTTCTTTGGCCTATATAGGCCAAAGTGTCTTCTTTAAGTATTAAGGCCTATAAGTATTGTGTGGATGTTGTCCTGCAGGCGGTGGACTGGTGGAGTATGGGAGTTCTGATGTATGAGCTGCTGACTGGAGGCTCTCCTTTCACTGTGGATGGCAATGAGAACTCTCATTCTGACATTGCCGAGTAAAGACCAACACACACACACACACACACACTTGCTTTTATATTATTGTGGGGTCACACCATTGACATACAAACAGTACAAAGCAATACACCCCCTCATCCTCACCACAACCATCAAAATATTCCTTTTTCCAATTCAAACAGGCTTTCAAAGTTGTGGATACTCTTTAGTATGTGTCATACTTTTTAGTATAAAATCTTCAGGGCCCCACTTTAACCTATATGCTTTTTACACACACTGTTTCTGTACATCTCTGTCTAATCACAAGAATATTTTTAACATACACTAACCTCTACTGAATTCTCTTAATATTCATTTTTTTTTTACTGTCATAATATTTTTGGCTTCATTAATTGATACATACTTTTGCAGAAATAAAGCTGTCTTGTTCCTGTTCTTCTTCCCAATAGACGAATAATGAAAAAGGATCCTCCAATTCCTAAAGACATAGGGACTCTGGCCAAAGATATTATTCAACGTCTGCTAATTAAAGATCCAAAGAAGAGACTGGGTTCTGGACCCTCAGGGGCCCAAAATGTGAAAAGCCATCCATTTTACCAGGCAAGGCAAAACAGTTTCTATTTAAGAAAAAAAAAAAAAAGCTAGTTTTATGTTAATTAAACCAAAATCTGTGTTTTAGAAGATGAACTGGGATGATCTTGCTGCAAAGAAGGTTCCAGCTCCTTTCAAACCCGTAATCCGCGATGAGCTGGATGTTAGCAACTTTGCGGAGGAGTTTACAGAGATGGACCCGACTTACTCTCCCGCTGCGCTTCCAAATACTTGTGATCGCATCTTTCAGGTGAGAAACTCTTCTTTTTGTTCCTTTCAAATAGGCTTTTTTTGGAGAATGGATTAAATGAATTAAAATAGACCTTCTTCTATTATTTAAAATGATAATATATGAACGTAAATTACTTACGGTATTGGAAAGATTGCAAATATTAAAGAACATTTCATACACTATGATTAGTGTGTTAACAACAATTTTTTCTTCGTTTGTGGTCAGTGATGGGAGAGTTTCATATTAACCGAGTCTTTTTGTAACAAACTGACCAAAAGCTATTCTGTGATTTTTCTTTTTTTCACTGTTTTTTCATACCTCAGAATTGCTGTTAGAGATTGCTGAGAAAAAAACATATTCCAACGTTTTTAGACATTAGAAAGTTTTTTTTTTTCCAAATAATTCTGGATTTAATTCATGTGTCGTTTGAATTCAGCAAAGGAGACAAAAAATCAATCATCACAAATAGAGACTTCTATACAATAGAGATTTATGTCACAAGTGGACGTGGAGTGAGACTAGAGTGTGATTGTCAAGTTAACCCTTGGTATTTATCAAGCAGGAAGTACTAAAGTGGATTTGGGGAAGGCGGCGCTCATGGTGCTTTAAGCAATGGAAGCCTGGCACTGGAGGCTTGTTGGTATAGAAATGAATTGGAGAGCAGTTTGGAGATATAATTATGGTGATATGGAGATGGATTGGAGCATCAGATGTGAAAGACTATTTTTGATCTATAATGTGTCCTATAACGTGATGCCAGCTGAGAGGGGAGGCTTCGAAACAAATAGTGTCTTTGATTGCCTTCAGAATCCTTCAGTCTGGTGGATCAATGCAGCCATTAAACGTCTCTGTCATGGAATAAAAGGTCGGCGTCTGCGAGAACAACCATGTCTGGCTCAATTACTCCTTCAATCTTTGATTACCAACTTCATCTTGGCTTTTTCGAGCGTTCCTCTTTCATGTGCCCTGGAATTTTGATCCTTGGTAATTCTTGGGCGGTGCGGAGACGACTGGCTTTGAATGGCTCCACCGCCCGCGCGCGCACACGCACACACGCCTGCAAACCCAGCCACCCCCTCCAACGCCTCACAAGCTGAAATTAGGCGGCATTAAGAGCCGTGATCATTTGAAAAGCAGGGCAATCAAATACCTTGGCTTGGCAATTAAAAGCATTTCAACCATTCATCTCCTCATCCTTCCGTCCAGCCATCCTCTCATCCACTCTTCCACCCATATAGCACACGCAGCTGCAGTCTGGCCGCTAAAGTGGGGCACGGGCTGTCGCCGGCTTTTTTTAGACGGGACTTGGGTAACCGGGACGCATGATGTCGCCAAGGCATACAGTGTGACTCCACGTGGAGAGATGGAGGAAAAGGCCAAAGATGTTTGAGTTTTGTCAGTGGCCCTGAATCTTTCAGTGTTTTGTCTGTGTTGTTCTCTCCCGCTGAGAGTGTGTTTACTGGTGTGGGTGCCTTGCAGGGCTATTCCTTCATGGCTCCCTCCATCCTGTTCAAGAGGAATGCTGTGATGGATGACCCGGCCCAGCTGTGCTGTGGATCAGAGAGACCTGGATCTGCTGCCGTTGCTCGCAGCGCTATGAAGAAGGTCAGTGGGATCATGGCAGAATAGCCAGGAAACGAATATTTTCTACAATGTGGATTTGCAAATGCTGTGCGAATGCCGGGGTGAAAATGATCTGATGGGGCTACCAAACAAGCAAACTAGAATTTATTTTTAAATCTCCCACTGACCGGCACACCGCTGATTGGCATAATCTGCCGGATTAACCGTAGCTCAAAATAAATGGCTTTCCTGTAGATGAGTAGAGCTGGTGATTACAAAACCAAAGATCCAGGATTGGGGTTCTAGGGATATCATGTAGATTGTTTGAATCTGCTGAATTGATATAGTCTATATGTAATGCAAATAATGTTTGATATATGTCTATAAAATGATTTTTTAAATAATTTTTTAATACCGTAAATTACATGCTGTATTTTCACTACCTTTGGAAATAATCTGTATAGATGTAAAATTGTCAATTTTCTTACAGTGTATCCAATCCAACTGGATCTAGGGCAAACTTTAAAAACGTTAGCAAAAATAAACAAGATAAAATGCGTTAATTAAACATTCAGTGTTCAATTTCACAACTGATTATTTTAAATTACACTCTTTAGAGTTATTTTAATACTCTATAGATTATTTTAAACTATTACTTTATATTCGGTGTATCTGATCATCTATAGTAAAACAAAAATGACCCAAAACATTGGCATAAAATGTATATTTACAGTTTTTTTTTTCTTCCTGACTGATGTTCAGTTTTTTTTTTCATTTATTTCCATCTAACCCACTGTAGTGACATTTGTTGTAAGTTTTTAGGAAAAATATAATTAAAGTGATTTTAAACTACTTCAATTCTTGCTTCAACACTTCAATTCTTTCTAACACTCTATTAGAAGAGCAACATTATGTTTCTTCATATGTTTCATTTTGAATTCAAAATGACTTGCATGAATATAATTTAAGGTGTAAACCAAAAACATATATTACAGCCTTAAGTTGCTATTTTTATGCTGTCTATCCTATACTATTTATATTAAATCAAATTGCTCTATTAAATGCATGTAGGTGTCATTTGACCTGATGTCTTGGTTTATTTCCCCGCCACGTTTCTCACCGTAGGACTCTCCATTCTACATGAACTACGAGATGGACTTGAGAGAAAATGCTCTGGGTGAAGGAAGCTTTTCCATTTGCAGGCAGTGCACTCACAAGAAGACGGGACTGAAGTACGCAGTGAAGATCGTCAGTAAAAGGTAGCTATTCTGCGGCCGGCGCACAAAGTCTTTTTGATGTAATCCCTGTTCAGCAGTGTTATGTAACGTGCTTTATAAGTGACTTCGCTCAAGGACTTAAAGAGTTCTCTGTGTTTTTTGGGCTTGAAGACTTCTCTATTTTTTGCAGAATGGAGGCACAGACACAGAAAGAGATCGCAGCTCTTAAACTGTGCGATGGACACCCCAACATTGTCAAGTTGCATGAGATCTTCCATGATCAGGTGTGTGTGTGTGTGTGTGTGTGTGTGTGTGTGTGTGTGTGTGTGTGTGTGTGTGTGTGTGTGCGCGTGTGTGTGTGTGTGTGTGACTGGCCTCAGATAGACCCCGACCTCGAGTCTCGAACAAGTTCTTCTTCACTTTTGGCCTGTTAGTTGACTTTAACTTGCTCGTCGGAGGCTTATTATACAGAATATAATAAACCAGAATATAATAACTTTTTTTTTTTACCTTCTGCATGAATGAAAATTAAGCTTTGAAAAAAAAGATTTGTTTTTTAGTCATCATTATCCTTCAAAACAATAAGAACATTCCTTGTGCTTTATAGCGTTTTGCAAAAAAAAAAATGTATATGGTAATATTCTATATTAGATTCTGCAGGATTACGTTCACTCTCCACTATTAACAAATCAGCCCTCCACTACTTTTACTTTATCTTAATTTGCTCCCTCTTCTGTACTAGAATATACTCATTTCTGGGAATCATTACCCGTACACAATGTGTAAAACACACTGTAGTAAAACGCACTCTAGTAAAACTCTGCATCTTGCGTAAATAGTACAGTACTACGTTTTGCAAGTCTTGTTTTATTTTGGCCAACACGGGCAGCCACGGCAGAGAGTTGGTTATTTGGGACAAAAACAATTTCCAATGAATCAACTGTATTATAGTATAATTTTCAGGATTTTAAATATCCATGATACAGAAATCCCACTCTACTCTCTTTATTAAAGCTGACATTACGCAGAATCCTCTTTATCTTTGATAGTGTGGTGTGATCGCTTGCCATTTGGAGTGTATCACTCTCACCATCTGCACCCGGTGCTGTGCCCCAGATGAAAGGCAGTGCTGCCCTGCCCACTCGTCTCGGTCAGGGTCTTTTCTCCACTCTAACAGAAATAATGAGAGATATTAGCCTCAATTTTTCATGCGCCTCTCTCTTTTTTTTTCTTTTTGTGCACACACTTGCCCACTCGTTCACTCTTTTCTTTTTCAATACCCCCTTTTGCAGATTAGAATTTGCTGTGTTTGAAGCCAATTACAAAATCACCTTAAATTGTAACCTTTTCTCGTGATGATCAGTCGTTTAATTAAAAAAATGTAAGAACAGTACATTTCTATAAAGAAGAGTCCCATGTTTCGAATTAGTGTTTATTTGATTAGATTCATGTCAATGCCTTGATTTTGCTCGTATATCATCTGTATAAATGTTAGATTCTGTGAATGTAATACTAAATTGTGAACGAAGTTCAGCGTTTTAAAGTAATTTATAAAACATTCTTACCATCATTGTCTTTTTTAAAAAGCATTAAAAATCATTGTCTTTTTTTACAAAAAGCATTAAGTAGCATTGCAGATATTTTATTGACATTGCCTCATTTGTCCATTTAAAATCAATGCAGTTTTTTTCTCTCTACAGATTTCAATTACTGTTACTGCAATGTATTTCGGTTTTCAGCTGAAAAACGTTTTGGTTAAAAAAAACAATCAAGAATTGAAGTTTAAAAAAAAATGTTACGTGTGTGTGTGTGTGTGCTGTTGGAATTAATTTGTTTGTTGTAAACTCATTTATAGCATCTCTTAAATTTACAACCACTGTAAAATGATAAGATATAATGGCTGTCAAATTGCTCAATGCATTTGCAAATTTCACAAGTGCAGAATTGATTAACTATACAGTTTCACAAACCAAACGTTTGCAAAAACACTATCCTCATTTCGGTTGTTAAACAATATTTTGTTAGATAATTGACATTTCCAATAACGTTCCTACACTTGTCTGTTTGTGTGCAGCTCCACACGTATCTTGTCCTGGAGCATTTGCGAGGTGGAGAGCTTCTGGAGAGGATCAGGAGGAAGCAGCACTTCAGCGAGTCTGAAGCCAGTCACATTATGCGCAGGCTGGTCTCCGCTGTCAGCCACATGCACGATGTTGGAGTGGTGCACAGAGATCTCAAGCCAGAGGTGCCACATGCCACTACACATCCACTTCTTCTCACCATTACTCTTGGTCAATGGGCCAAAGTACATGTTGGGGAATGCATGGTGTTTGTATTTTACAGCACAGTTGTTATTTCTTCTCACAGAACTTACTCTTCACTGATGACACGGATAACTCTGAAATCAAGATCATTGACTTTGGCTTTGCAAGACTGAAACCCACCGACAATCAGCTGCTGAAGACCCCCTGCTTCACACTCCAGTACGCCGCCCCTGAGATCCTCAAATATGATGGATATGACGAGTCCTGTGACCTCTGGAGTTTAGGGGTCATACTGGTAAGAGCTGGAGACGGGCTTAAGACTTTAAACTGTTTCTTGGGAATAAAATCAACACCAAAAAATTTATTTTATTTAAATTATATAAATGTAAGGATCTTAGAGGTATTGTCTTACAATTAAAAATATTTAAAGGTTAATATTTTTCCTGGCGCACATAAGATTTCAATTACTTTTTTTTGTATTTAGATTTAACTGTTTTTATCGTTTTTTTTAAGGATATTGATCTTCATAAGAAAAAACATACATTTTCCCAAACTGGTAAAAGAAAACAGTTTAATATGAAAAGATGTTGTTTTAAAGGATTAAAGTGGATTTCTAAATATCAGAACTGTTTAAACAACAAATTAGTTTTTGTAATAGAAAACTATTTTCTAAGAGAATATTCCAGCCTGGATTTCATTGAGAAATGGAACGTCGGAGCCTAAGGGCACTGTCCATATGGAGTTCTTGTAGTGGGAATGTTTCTGCTTGGTTTTGTATCGGGGAGCAGGACCTTGCTGAAAGGGAGAGTGGTTGTGTAGATGAGGTGTGATGTGATGACCTCTGACAGGCCCTGAGCACAGAGACCCCCGAGCTGCGTGCATTAAAAGAATGACTACGCCACTGCAAAACCTGAGAGATCATCTGTTCACTTTCACTACTCACTGCAGTTATATAATATATGCTACATTACAGTTTTTCTTTGTTTTATATCCATTATGGATTCATCTGTTACTACCGTAGTTGTTTTCTAATTCAATGTTTTTTTTCTGTTCAATTCAATTTCATTGACCTAATTTATTTCAAAGATTTTTTTGAACATCGTTTAAACAAATATGTGTTCATGTCATGAAAGGCCCTGGGATATAACCCTGGGGGTCACCAATTTGGTTCAGTTAATAACAATAATGTGCCAATTGCTGTGGTATTCTTTTCTGCAGTACACGATGCTCTCGGGTCAGGTTCCATTTCAATGCCACGGGAAGAGTCTAACACACACCAGTGCGGAGGAAATAATGAGGAAGATTAAGCAGGGAGACTTCTCTTTTGAAGGTGAAGCCTGGCTAAATGTGTCCCAACAAGCGAAGGATCTTATTCAAGGTAAAACTAGCATACATTAGTTATTCAATAAGCACTACTTTAGAAGATGAATATGAGATGCTGCAGTCTCGGAATGTTCAACGTTGTTCTTTTTCTTCCGCAGAATTGTTGACTGTCGACCCTAACAAGCGAATAAAAATGTTTGGTCTACGTTACAACGCCTGGCTTCAAGACGACAGTCAGCTGTCCTCCAATCCTCTTATGACCCCCGATATCCTGGGCTCTTCTACGGCATCAGTACACACCTGCGTCAAAGCCACATTTAATGTAAGGAAGATGTACACTATAAGCCATTTACACTATAGACGGCGCAGCAGTGTAGGATGAGTAATTGACATAGTGAGAGGAGGAGAGACCATAATGCATTGGTCTATTTACATATATGCAGTCAATTTCTCGTCGTAATAAACGGCTGGCCCCGTTAAGTGCCTCCTTTGTGCACTATACATAAAGTAAAATACAGTATCATTATGACCTTTATTGTTCGCATACACGTGTAAGGACTTTTTTGTCGTTTTTGTTGTTTTTTTACTGCATTCATCGTTTTTTTTTTTTTTTTTTTGCTTTTTCTACTTTCTACACACAGAGTTGAATACGGAAGCGTTGCCCTTAAAGCAAAAACAATAATGCTGTAGTGCTGTTGTTTATGAACCATTGACTCACAAGTAACAAGTCAAATGGTTTGATCATTATTTGTTGACTGTGCATGTGCATATTACACACCACACTGATACAGATTGTTCTGTTCACATGATCTGGGAACTGTTGTTCTGATGAAACTCAGCAGGGTTAGCATTTACCTCCGTGTTCACAGACTTTTACAGCGGTACACTTCTTATATCACAGAATGTTTGGGGACCAGAGGTGTAATTCATTTTGTTCTCTACTGTATTTGTTTGCTGAGTGTCAGTAAACACACACTTCAGAATAAGATATATTTTCCGGTACTAAAATGTCCGAGTTGGTAGCAGACTTACTTTACCGTTGTGTTGCCTCACTCGTTCTCCCTGTTTATTTTATGTTTTTTTTTTAAACGCGACTATGTGCCCATTACATCTATGGGCAGCCCTGATTAAGATGAGTCAAACTACTGTTTCAATTAACCAGTGTCCAAATCAGCTAGTATCGACCACATTGAAAGTCCTCTGAAACTGTCCACTTTCCTCTTACAGGCCTTCAATAAGTGCAAGCGAGAAGGTTTCTGCCTTCAGACTGTGGACAAGGCTCCCTTAGCCAAGCGCAGAAAAATGAAGAAGACCAGCACCAGCACAGAAACCCGCAGCAGCTCCAGCGAGAGCACACACTCCTCCTCCTCTTCCTCCCAATCTCAGGAAAAGGCCTCAGCGGACGGAGAGACCCCTCAAACCTCCGTGAGCTCCCCTCTCTCACTTCCATCCGAAGACAAGCCTCCTCAGGGTGATCCTCAGCCTGCCTTTCCTTTCACAGAGTCACACTGAAAGACTGATGAAGAGTAAGGTCTCTCTGGCTTTTTCCTCCTCCTCCTTGTCGAGGCCTACATTACCCTATTGTTTGCATGTAGGGAAAATGGCGCCCGGTCAAATCCCTCACTAGCAATAGATGTCGAGCCTGACATGTGTTTACGTGAACTCAAGTCTCGCAAGGCTGGGTCACGCGTTGAGGAGAGAACTTCACTTTAAAGAACATTTAGACCGTCCACTGATGATGATGATAATGATGATGAAGGAAGAAAGTCTTCCTAGATGGGTTTATAAGAGACAGAAATTATATTTTAAAAGGATGTAAATGGAGTTTATTGAAAAAGAGATTTATTGTTTATACCGACTGGACAAGGAAGTGTTTTTATTAACCATATCCTGTACAAGTCTTTGACTTCTTCCGAAAAGCTTTGACTGCAGTAGTAGCAGGTGAAGTGTGGTAGTTTGCGTCAGTGATTCACTGTAAGACTTCTGTTCAAATCCCATTTTTTCAGATCTACAGATGTCAATCTCAAGATAGCGCCAGACTCATTTCT
>MU204241.1:1693445-1729016 GCA_017309775.1 Paedocypris sp. Pulau Singkep
AATCATTTGAAAATTACGACCCTTGAATGATTCATTGACTTTGTATGCTACCGTTTTATTGCCGCTTTTAATAGGAAAAAACAGTCATAAATAAATAAATACCCTTTCTCACACACGCACACACACGCACACACACGCACTCACACACACACACACACACACACACACACACACACACACACACACACACACACACACACACACACACACACACACACACACACACACACACACACACAGACATTGAGTTTTTATAACTAATTATAAAATATTTTTATTACATTTAAATAATTATACATATCAGATAATAAACCTTTTTATTAATATAATATTAATTATATATAGTATTAACATTTTATTAGTTCTTTTATTTGAGTTCGAAAAGTCGACGTTTTAGTACAGATTCGATTTCTTAATTGAAGTGGCACGTGACGTTGATCGCGCACGTTTTTGAGGCTCGTGCTTGTTTTGATGCGCGTACTCGTTTTTCCTCAGTGTTTTTCACAAGTGGGTGTTTCGTAGAAGAACGGAGGAGTGTGAAAAGAAGCGTTTTCACAAGCATCTTCAAGGCAAGGTAATTTAATTGCACGTGTGAACAATCAAAAACGATAAAAAGGTTATCAATATGCTCCCGGTCAAAATTCGAATGAGAACGCCATTTGGATTTAACGCAAATAGAGTGCACACTTACGGTGCATTTGTTTGATGCCATGCCATGCCATGTCAATTGAGTACTATAATGTTCAGAATTTAAACAGTTTTTAAGTGCAAACGTATAGATAATTTTTGTGTCAAGTCAAATTTCTTCGAATGTTCACTCACACTTTTTGCGTCGTGTTCCTGCGACTTTCCATTGTGCCACGTGGTTATCACATTTTTTTTCCACAGTTATGGCTTTTTTTTTTCTCGTTTGTAATGAAAAACAACTAAAACAAACTTGATAATTGTGGATTTTGAATGTTTTTTTTTGTCCGTATCAAAATAACAAAATTGGCCTAAAATTATATTTTATTCTACAGTAGCAAAGACAAAAAAGTATAATTTATTTTACAATATGGTAGCACAAATATTTTAAAATTGTGCAATTTTAAATAACCAAAGACCAAATAATCAAATAACTGTGTGAAGCAATTTCTTTTTCTAAAATCATTGCACCATCATACCTAAGCTAAACAAATACAAGCTAAAAAAAAAAAAAAACCTTTTTGGATCTATAAAAGCAATACTTGATTTTGAATGGTTCGGAGGAACTCCACTGGTTTCAAGAATGTGGAAGTCTCTTGGCACAGACCTGGGTGTGAGCATGTGTGGATGTATACAGGGTCCATATAGGAAGTAAGAGCCTCTCTTCTCAACTCTTTCATTATTGTTACAATTACACTAGCTCTCTTCAGCACCACACTCTTCTCTCTTTAATGTTTTCTCAAGCTGCAATTGGGAAATGAGGTGGAAAACGTGTGTGTGTGTGTGTTCCTCCTTGGCTATCACCAGTTAAAGAGAGTGTCTGGAAATGTCAAGCAAGACACACAGGAATGTTTCATTTAAAGACTCGTCGCCCTCCTGGGGGTCCGACTTACTCTTTCTTTTTTTTTTCCCCCTTCCCACCCTGTGGGTGTCACAGCCATAATCTAACCCCGGTACAGCACCGCCCAGATCATTATAGACTCTGATCTGGAGTCAGTGAAAGGAGGAATTAGCTTGGAACACAATCCCAGCAACCTTTGTGACCCTGGCACAAAGCCAGAGCTGTTGGGGGTCCCAGTGGCCTAAACCACTCCATATGTCCGGACAAAACTGTTACAATGGCCAGCACAAAGGAAACACAGTGGGAGTGACGGAATTCCTCTGGTGTGTCTCAGAGGAATTATTCAATGCTCTGCCCATGTATTTGATCAAATCTGTGGCTGTTTTCAGCAGTGTGTAATTAAATGATGTCATTAGAAGCGGTTATTAACACACGTATATAAATAAAAAGCAGCGGCGTTAGAGAGGAAGTGCTTCGGCGAACGCCCCTCCTTTGGTTTTCGGCCTGTATCTACTCAAAGGCTTCACGCTGGGTGGATGTTAAGTAGCTCTTTATGTGTGTGGAGAGCAAGGATATCCCCATCCACTGACACCACCACTGTACCAGGAGAAGTGACCGGGATCTTGTCCGTCAGGAGGCTTGACTCAACTGACGTCACTCTGGATGAATAATACACATATTTAGTTGTCTGTTGACGAATAGATTAGGTTCTCTTTATTTTCGTTGTGCAAGATACACACAGAGAGCCAATGAATTGCATATGTGGCAAATGTATTTACAATAAAATACCCATGAATAGTGGTGCAAGTATGAAACAGAAAAACTGTAAAATAATGAATATATACATACAGTATATGTGAAAGGCTATATGCAGATTATATAAGGAGTATTTACAGCACAGAAGATATTACTACATAATATACAATAAATACGCAATCTCAAATTTGTATACAATGTATTATAATAATTATTAAAATGTAAAATTTTACATTTTAAAATGTTAATATGTTTTTAATAATGTGATGTGTTTTACATTAATTTGATGTTGAAAAGAAGACAAGGATATTTTTGTTATTATGTGATATTAATTGTAAAGTTGGTGTGTAATTACACTTAAGGTTCCAGTTATCAGGAGCTTTATTATTGGATGTATTATATTTTTGTCTTAAAGTTCACATAATACAATCTTTACAACAAACTTTTAACATTGATCTTTTTGAGATGGGCTGTTTTTCAAAGGCTCATGCTGTCAATGCCTGTCTCTCTCCCAGAATCTTTCCAGCTGTTGATTTGCCTTTATATTTATTATAATATATATATATATATATATATATATATATATATATATATATATATATATATATATATATATATATATACATACTGTATAGCTCATATCATATCATAACCATATACACAATTTACATTATTTAAATATACAGTAAAGTGGAACAAAACTGGCCTTTAAAAAAGTATGTATATCTCGTCCTCTAATAATTTTTGTATTTTTCGCATTATAATTTTGCTCTATTCGACTGTCATTTTTCCTTGAATAGCTTGTATGTAAGCCAATTCAGTTAACTATTCCTTCTAAACACAGTACAACTATGCTTTTCAACCCTTTTGTTGGGTTGTTCAACAGACTGAAAATTGAAAAGGGTCTTTAAAGTTGCTAAAAAAATAAAATGAATTATTCTTATTAAAAATGATATTAACCACGCCGAAACCGAACAATCAAGTTGCATGGATAGAGTAGGTCTACCGTTCCTCTCCTTTGTGTCAATGCTACATTAACTTATACCCTTAATATTCTACCCACCTCATAATTAGGCCTGGAGAGCCTCTGTTTACCCTTTTCTCTACCCATCTCTCTCCCTCTGTCGTTTTCTCTCGTCTCTCTTCTTCAGCTCTTTCTTATTAGTGGCCCCCAGCTGTGCTTCGGGCAGGATCAGAGGCTGCCTCTATTAGCCGGGTCCATTTGTTGGGCGATTGAATCGCTCTCATCCCTCTTCTCTAGTATGGCCTCTAACCCTCTCTCTCTACCTTAGCCTGGCAGAAGGGCCTCTCAGCGCTCAAAACACAATGGAGCCTGATAGAGGCCGTCTCACTGAGGCAAACCAAATGCAAGGTGACTGTGTGTGTGTGTGTACAAGAGGGAAAGAGACAGATGAAATATTTGATTCTATGACGACTGGTTCATTTTTAAGATGGGTGATGCAAGTGAGGCTTTGGTTTGTTACGTTGTTCACTTCATGTCCAGCAGGTGGCATACTTGCACAAGCACCCGTGTCGACCGTTCATTCTGCCGCCTCGCTTTTTGCCTAATGTTTCTACATATTAAGTCTAAAAACTCCTCAAAATGTGGAGGTCTTCTGGACAGTCACGATTGTAGGCTGAAGACCGATGCCTGATGTGTTGTTTGAAAACCGACATACGTACAGTACATTAAACCGCTTAACGTGATACTCTTTCAAACTATACTCTTCAAATGTATACTATTTCTCTGATTGTTCCATCCACCGTGGCCCTTGTCAGGTAGTAAAGGAGACTTTATGATGGCTTGAGGACTTCAGATAGCTTGTCTTTAATCGGCCTCTCATATTCTGACCTGCACTCCAAAGGAACGGGGGACGGCGGCGAGGTGTTCTGCATGGTTGCATCCGAATGTCTTTTTCTTAGTTTTGAGGGCTCACTTGACCACTCCTTTCTGGCGCACTGAGAGACGGAGGAGAGAGGTTAGAGAGCTGCTTAAAGCTGTCAGTCACACTTTCACTAACTCCAGGCTATAGGGAGTCAAACTACTTCCTGTGAGTAGCTTTACGACACTCACTGAATCTTAAAACGACTCCTTCCCTGCAGAGTTTGCAAATAGAGAGAAAACATTATGTGAACACAAATATGACTAAAATGACTATTAGTATATTAGCACTTTTCTTATATAAAAATCTATACATTCGCTTTATAGGGGCGGGCCCATTAGACACACTTGATAGAGTTCAATCCGAAGGACTCCCCTATTGTCGGGACTTTATTAATACGTACATGGTTGAAAACCCTATGGTAAATAAAATTATTCTTATAGATTGTCAGAATATTTAGTAAAGACAATGAGTAGCAAAGTTTTAAATGGGTTAATCCTAAACAAGTTGTTGTGCCCTCAAGTTCTTAAGCTTTTTAGAATCTGAGGCTCAAGATGAATGCGTAGTTTATCTCTGTTAATTCCCCACATCATCTTTTTGTGCAAATATTTGCAATTTGATTTGCTTAGTTACTTGACGAGTAAACATATGTTTTTTTGTCTAATCAAAACCAAACCAGTTGCCTGTGAATCCATAGAGATCTAATCAATAATCCAAGAAATGTAAAATTAAAACTACTAACTTGCTTTTGTCTTTTTTATACATAAAACACTTATATTGGAGTGAACTGTAATAATAATAGCATACAAATGTATTTTTTCTCTAAAGAAGCTATTATACGCTCAACAGGCTGTAACGTTTGATGTTACAATGGGCCCAAATGTATAGTGAATTTGGTGCGATAGTAGGAAACATTTTGTTTGTAACACAAACAATTACATAACGTATCTACTTCATGATTATCGACTATCATAAAACTTTCAGTCATGTAAATCACACAGACGAATGACAGACAACTACAAAATAAAAGACCCAATTTGATGTGTCCTTGAGTCAATTTGGTTTAATGATTCCAAAGTAAAGAATTCATAATGTTTGCATAAACTGATAAAAAAAAAATCTCTTTTTTTGTATTGATATGAAATATTGTTTGATCAAAAATTGTTACAGTATGTACCCATTTTGTGGCATTGCTTCCACGGAGGATGTTTTCTCAAATGCTCTCTGGTTGTTCTTGGCTTTGCTGTGAATGAGGTCTTGTCCTCTGCGGTGCCCTTTGATCGTGGCCGTTTGTTCTGGCAGATTCCATCTCCATGGAGATGAAGAAGAAAAAAAACTCAGGTTTTCTGAGCACAAAAATAAACCTACCTGGCCTTGTCTGAAATCTCTCTTTTAATCGATTCTCTCTGCCATGCAAATAGTTTTGTGCTAATGGATCCCATGTTTTGTGTACATTATGCTGTAAATCTGTCCCTTCTCCGTCTAATGCATCCTGCTAACCTTCATAACGCACAGAAAAATAAATCTTCCATTTAAAGCTATAGAAACACTGGCCTTGGAGAGCAATCCGTGAGGTCTCTCTTCTATCATTTGTCAAAGGGCTCGCCGGGCCTTGACCCATATAGCCATTAAGAATTCTTCTCCTTTGTTTGACAAAAGGCTTTTATTTTTCTACCAGCCTCTATCGTCCAGATGATAACAGACTTGGATTCAAAGGTAATTTACAGTTGATTGTGCTTCAGCCACATGGGTCAGGAATTGAACGGTTTACATCTCTGTTTCGTATTTTTTCCCATTGTGCCGGGCCGTGTAAGCTGGTAATTTGTCTACTTTTCACACCTCAGACTCAACTCATTATCATTTTTCATGCACACTTAGAAAAAGAAAAGGAGGCATTTCTTTGCGTTTGAAGAAAACATCCAGCAACTTCAAGATGCGTTGTATTCACTAAGAACAGCCATACTGGTTCCTCTGAGCATAAGGATTAGACATTCATTTAAAATGTTGCATTAACAATAATTCACTGTGTATTTCCTTCACATGAAATGAAAAACAAACTCAAATTTTGGTTTTGAAATCCTCTGTCTCGTTCAGTTTACAGCTACATCGACCCTACACGGAGTCACACAACCTTCTTCTGTGGACAAAGCATCGAAACTTTATAATTGCACCTTCAACTGGCCTTCACAAACTCCTCAACTAATTCTGATTGTGATTCGGTGTGGCTGAGGGGCGAATGGATGAGGGTGTCGCCGTCGGAAAAAGACAATACAATTAAATGATTAACGCGCAACAGGGCCACCAACAATTAAGACTATTATGGAAATTAAAACGGCATCATGTCACAGCGGAGAGTTGATGATACCCGTGTCGTCTTTTAAAAGCAATTTTCATAATTCCAATAATTGAAATCATAGCATATTCATTCATTTACCGGGTGAGGGGGGCTAAGAGCGGCCACTAATGAAACCCGATCATTAGCATCCAAACAAAGTAATTGGCTAGTCCTTTATCTTCTGAAATAGGTGACAAGGCACAATCACCCCCCTCTATCAGAATGCAAAAACAAGCAATTAAACCGCAGACAAAGATGAGCCCGGCTCGCTGTTCGTGCACCCGACACGTTTGAAAACAGCACTGATTGCCTTGATTAGAGACCTTACTGTATCCTCTGATTTTGTTTATGGTTATACTTTTAGTCATGGGGCGCAGCGAGGTTGTGAAGGGATGTGTTTGTGTGAGTCGGTGCGAGTGTTAGCGCTTTCTGACACCTTTCTGGTTCATTTATTTGGTACATTTGTGGTTAACTATGTGGTTTGTACTTTATAACATTACTTTTATTCAAAAAGCTACGCAATTGGCAGAATAGGCGTTGTGTCTTGCTCAGTCACTTTCGGTGTCGGCTCGCTTGGGATTCGAACGTGCAAGCTTTTGGTCAACAAGGGCAACTCTTTTTACCCCTAGGCCACAACTGTGTGTGCTGCTGCATATAATTAGTGAATTTTAGGGATGTGATCAAAAATAATTACGGTATTAATAGATGCAAATATTATGCAAATACTAAATCTGTTTCCTACCACAGTAGTTGGGTTTTGACCATACATGCCCACTTTCTTTTTACTTTCCTAAAAGTAGTTTAACTCGTGTTTCTATGCAGTTTGAACAACAATTGCTGCGTGGTAATCATCTTTTTCCCCGCAGCAATGAAAGGTGTCAATATATACAATTTCAAACTTATAAAGTTTTCTTTATCAGCAGCAAAAAAATTAAATTTTGTATTGACTTAATACAGATAGTTTACGCAGTACAGTCAGATCTGCTCCTCTAAGAGCCGGAAACTGTTGTTCTGATTAAAACGAGCAATTTTATAATTTGTTTCTGGACTTGGTCTGAATAAGCGGTTTGTCCTGATTAAATGAGGGTCCGATTATCTGGATTTAACTGTCTATATATAAAGTGTGCATTTACTATGTCCTATTTTAAATAGCTTACTTTAATGAAGTTAGAAAAAACTTTGACATGATAGAAATGTAGGTAAGTGTAAATGAAAGTAAATTTTTGCATTGAATTAAACGTATAGAAAGAAAAGGCACTCAAATAATGTACAAGTACCAAAAAAAGTGTTCTTGAGTATTGATTGTTACTGATTGAGTATTGATCTTGATCGTTGCTCTCTGAATGGGTTTATAATTTCTGTGTACTTGAGATGTCAATTTGTCAGTATAATTGGCATAAACTTGACAATTATGAAAGCCGAATGCCTGAAATTGACGTGTGCTCTCAAGAAACATTGTTAGACTGCCAAGCATCTTCTGCCCCTTCTTAGCTGAACTTCTACGTTGTCTCTTTCAGAATTACGGGCAGGTGGAGAGGTTTAATGGGACATGGGGTTAAGGGGATGGGGAGAGATTTAAATGGAGAAAGAAAGTGGAAGGGAGCTTGAAGACACGAGTGGGAAAATGTGGCTATGGATATAAGGAGGTCTGAGAGAAGGAGCTTCTCAAATGTGTCCCTTTTACCTTCCACTCCCTCCTGACTTTCTTCAGTGGGCTGCTTTTCCTGCCCTGCACCCTGAAGCCCATTATTCAACTCTTCCAAGAGAGAGAGAGAGTCAACCACATAATGCAAGAGGCCTGACACAAAGCATCTCCCCACAACAGGATCCCCTTTTTCTCATTAACACCCTCCCTCGCTTGTTCTCCTACATTCTCACCTTGAGCTTTTCCCATCCTCTTCAGCCCCATCCATGTGCAACCTTGTGCTCCATTGAGATTCTTTTTTTTTTCATCCTGGAGGGTTGGAGAGCTCGAGTCTTACTGGTGGGAGAAGAAACACCTCTTTCTTGTTCCGTTTCTACCCTCCATCATTAGCTTCCCAGATCAGGCCACCCATAAAAATAACATCATGACTTGGCAGATCTGCCTACTTTTGTTGTGTTTACCAGTGCCTTTTCTCAGTGTACAGATGAAAAATGTCCTTGTCTGTCTACACCCCCCCCCCCCTTAGGTTGAACACAAGAATTGATTTACGCTTGCACACACTTGAACTGACCTTGTGTGTGTGTTTGTGTGTAAGTTGGAGCGGATGGTCCAATTACCAGTGTGCTCACCTCACTCAACAGATCTGTGAAAAGATCCTAGAGTAAAATAAATGCAGTGAAAAGAACCGCACAAAAATTATTTTCTCAAACACAATAGAAGAATGAGGCAGAGGGCAAAGAGCACGGACACAAGCAGGTTATGTAGAATATGTAGAACACTTGGACAAGTGGCAATCAGAAGTAACACGTTAATTCACAATTGGTTTCTGTTAACTAGTATGAATGTAATAAGTATGTTTAAAAACATGGAAGAATTTTTTTTGATATTTTAGTTTCACTACAGTGTGTTTACTAAAAATAAAAGAAAATGCATTGTATACTTGGAAAAAAAAATGAGCATGATGTCCACTAATTTGTTTTTCTTCAATCAATCCAATTCACAATATTCTACCGCTTTTTCCATTTCTGGTTCAGAGGAGCAGGAGGCAATCAGCTAATCGTTGTCTGAGGCAGGAGATGCACTCTGTAGCCAACCAATCACAGAACAGAACACTAATTCGCACTCACTCACATCTATGGACTATTTTTTACAAATCACCTGAACATGTTTTTAAATTTAGTACCACAATAATTATTAGTCATCGTCCTTCAATCAAATCTGTTTTAACTTAATTGTCTTTCCTTTGTGTTTTTCTTTTCATCACATTTATTTTTAACAATTCCCGCCATCACCACCAGATCATCATTAATTTGTCCGATTTCACTTCTTGAATAATTTTAAAAACGTACTTTCCTAAAAACACCTGACACGCTTCTCCAGGAAGACAACGTGTAACCATAATGGAGAAAGACAAAAGACCCGTACCTGCTCTTACATACACGTCTGAATGTGTTTTAATTACTGGTGATTTTCATTTGTTGGTGATTTCCACACCTGAAACAAACTCTGAAAAGTCACCAAAGAGCCACACCAAACGAAAATGAGTCAAAAGAAAAAAGGAAGCCTGGAAGAATGTGTTTGATTGCAGCAAGTGCAAGTTATGGTTTAGTTTGTGGAGTTAAGCAGTCGGTCTATTGTGTTCTTTGTGCATTGCCGAGTGTTGCAGCTATTGAAGTGCTAAAGGGAGAGGAGGGGGATGCCTGCACTGACATTCTCTAATCAAACGCAGCAATCAGGAACCTCAAACCAGCATTACACCATTTACAATCCCTTTTAATTTATAATCAAAAATTGAGCGGGAGAGTGTATAGGGAGGGAGACGTAGAAGAAGAGAACGACAGACACAGACAGGTCATTACGTTTCTCTGTTCTCGGGACGATAAGAGCAGTGAAGAATTAATCAGTGGCCATTAGTCTGTATTTACTCACCGATGTAGGGATTGTGATCAGACCTACCCTTCCTCTAACCCGCCCTCTTCATCTGTCGCCACATCTCTTTCTCTGGCTCCCGTGTCAGCAATGGATTGTGTATTTCGCCTTGAGCTTTTCACAGAGGTCAGAGCTTGGGTACATGTATGAAATGACCAGCTTTTCAAGAAACAACCTTGGATGATGTACATCTAGAAATCGCACCTGAAGACTGGTCGAGAAAGGGAAGCGGTTTATAATGGTCAGGGTTTTGAAGGCTTCGAGTTGGACGGACCCAAGTGTAGCAAGACTTTTATTAAAAACTGAAAAGCTTGTAAAAAGCGCAAACAGATTGACACAATTGTCAAAGCAAGACTTGGCTGACTGGATCTAAGACTACGAGACAAGCTAAGACTAAGACACCCAACATACATGCAAGAACCTGAGCTGAACAAAGAATCCTAGAGCTTTAAAGGGGCAAACAAATGATGGAGCCAACAAAGAAGAGGTGTGAGAACCAAACGAAACTAATAAGTAACAAGAACTCTTGAGGGGATACAGATCAAAACAGGTCAACTAATAGTCTACCAAGGATCTAACTAAGAGAGCATGAAAATTATGACGCGACGTGCAACGACTTAAAACACACACAAAACAATGGAGTATAACGCAAAACCAGGTAGTAAAACTGGTCTCTTGATGATAATAATAGACCTCCAAAGCTAATTTCAATTTGTCATTTCAGTGTTTTGTGGACTGCGAATGTAAGAGGCGAAAACTGGACTGGATCAGTCCATGCAAAAGTATTGGAAACTGAGACATCTGGGAAACCATCAACAATTGCGTGGTTTTTGAGCTCTTGTGGATCAGTCAGGAGATCATGGTGTTTTCAACAACAAAGCTCATGGATTTAATTCTAAATGAAAGCATGCAGTTGTTTGAACAAGTGTACGCCAAAGTAAGAGGCTCTAAATTAGTGTCTCTAAATGCGGAAGTGTAAATGTAATTTATTTGAAGAACATCTAGGCCATTACCTTGATAAGCACCTTTTACATACGAATGTGTTTTCATCAGCGCGACGTTTCTTTTGTGTGAGGAGTATATGTGTTGATGTCAACCCCATCAAGCATAGTGCAGGAAGCGAGGAGGACTCTCTCTTAAATCACCTCCTTTAATCTCGACCGAGCTTTTCTGGCCAGTGTTGGCTCAGGTCAAACATAGAAGAGACACATCTCACCACAAATCAACCGTACTCTGCCAAAGGTCGCTTCTGCCGCTGGCGAGCTGGGACATCATCATGAACTCTTCCACTTCCTCTGTTCTAGGGACAGTTTCTACTATAACAGCTTTTGCCACTTGAGATTTTCTTTAAGCCACTCTGAATATTAATAATTTCTATTCTAAAAAAAAAAGAGATTATTGGTCAACCCAATCGTGAAACAAAACCTCGTACAAACTCTTAATATCTGCACAAAAGAGTCATTGCATCAGATTTAGTGCTATATAGATGCACACAGTCAATGAAATTAGTAGTTTCTTCCATCCTACTGTAAAAGAAAAAGGCAAAAGCAATAATCATTTTAACAGAAACTATATTGTGATTCTGTGACAGAGCCAGAAAGAAATGGTGGTAAGACTTTCTTATAAGGTTGCGTCTTGTGTCTTTTTGGTTTGATTTTTGATCTCACACCGTGGCAAAGCTCAATGGGTTTTGTGAAAATTGAATTCCGTTTTAAAAATTGGTTTCGGTTTTGTGTTTTTGTTTTCTAAAGTGCCAATAATTAGAGCGAAAACCCACTAGAAATTTCCCACTGTGAATGGTTGGAACAAGAAACCGAGACTTGAAAATGTACATGAGTGTTTATTTGCTTCCTGGGTGAGAGCTAAAGGAAAGCCAGAATGCCGAGTTGCTCAATCCTTAGTTGTCTTAGCAACGTCTAAGAATCTAGAGGACGGATCACCGTACTGGGTTGAATGGCACACAAGGGTGAAAAACGTGGCAATTAAAAGCAATGAAAGTGACAATTAATATTGTGAGTGAGCAAATAGAGTGCTGTGGCCTTTTGATGCTCAACAGTCACCCTAGTCCCGACTTAGTGCTTTCGTCCTCTTAAAATCCTCCCTGAAGACCTCTCGACTCTTCCACTCAGAGAAATAGTGCTGCATGTTCTTTTCTCCGCTCAAATACTGTACACAGACATGCAGCCACTCAAGAGGGAACTTATCAACCCATAAGTGAAGTTTTAGACGTTTTAATCGAAGGCTTTTGTTGGTCTCTATTCGGGTTTCACCTCTCAAACTTTTAGTGTTTGGTGGATGTTTGATCATCTGGATTACATGTGGAAACACAATTTGGCCTTGTGTTGTGTTTGGATCATTAATTGTGGAGTGAGTCACGTTTGCCAAGTATTGATATGGTCCCTTTAATTGGTCTCCAGTAATTGGCCTTCTTTGGAGAGTTTTAGCTCCAGCTATTACTGTATTTTGGGTTCGCTGTAGTGCTGGAGATTTCAACCCTCTTGAAAAGCATCAACAAAATGATTCAGTCTAAAAGCACCATTCTTTGTTGATGTCAGATCTCTCAAACTTCTTTATTAAAAGACCCCTGTGCCTGTTTGTCAGAGATAATAAATAAGCAACAAAATAACGAAATCTCAAATCAGCTTTAAGATGTATTGAATATAAAACAATTGTTTATGATCGACATGATATGGTTGGCCATATTGACAATTTCACTCACTTTACTTTACATTTAGAGTCAGTGTGTCATGTGAGTTGTGATGATAATGCATGTCTCGTCTCCGCTACCCGGTTAAAAGTGAAAGTGATGAAGAAAAAAAAAGTGTATATGGAACTTTATCATGTCAAAGAGTTTGTAGACTCTTTGTAGTGTCAAAGTAGAACAACGTATGGTGTCCGCTAAACAAGCACATCGGTGTGTGTTCTTTGTTCTTCACCACTCAAACCTAAAATGATAGAAACATAACTGGTCGTTATTTTTTCCATATGTATGCGTTTCCAACCTAAAGTTCATACGGTAATTAAATTTTCATGTTACGTAGAGTATTTCTCTTATTTTATTTAAGACAACTACTTATTGGTACCAACCTTTTATTAGGACCGAAATGATACTGTCCTAATGTACCCAATTAAACGGAGTCTATTATAAATGTGCATTTTTTTTTTCTAGTTATTAAGTTCACCGTCTCTCATGTTTAAACACTCAGTGATTTTAAAACCACTCCTTTATATCTCCTTTAGGGTTCCCGTTCGAGTCTTAACACTCGAGAGAAGCTGGCAGGTGTTTGCCACATAAAGCTTCCTGTAGACAGCATGGCGTATAGATCTTGAAGAACCACAGCTGATTCCTGCTGGAATGTATAATTTACTCATTTCCCTCACAAGCAGTGGGCCCTTCGCAAATTAGCACAGGGCTCTGACCCCAACGTTCCACGCAGAGAACGCAAGGAGACGCCTAATGTGCGACATAGAGGATTTCAATCAGACGCACTCTATTTCACACCCATCAAATCACTTTCATATACATAATTCATACACCTGTGAAGGGATGTACTACACTTCTGCGACATGAAGAGTGTGATTACAGTTTAATCTGCATGGTTACTTTATGAGCAAATGCGCTCTTCCCGTTTAGTTTCTTACGAAAACTGTATACTTTTCCTTCTTTGGTCCACTTATGAACTTTTTCTGGGTGAATGGAATGATTGGTTCACAAATTTATGGGAAAATAAAAAGAATAAAAAAAATTTTCATCGTCACAAGAAATTGGAAGGTAGCCAATTTAAAAGTGTGGTTACTGTTTAATAAGATGTTATGGCTAATAAGATGCTACAGAAAAGTACAAAAGACAAAACAGACGCAAGTTGTTTATTGGAAAACAAAAAGGTCACCAGTTAACCTGTCACATCACTAGTAGAAAGTTAATGAATAAGTAGATTAAGCAGCAGACATGCTCTAACCTAAAGCCCTTAATCTGCCTTTTGTCCGTCCTGGTGTGGATTGGATGTATATTGGCGAGCTAATCTTGACATGATGATGCTAATCATGTATTTTGCGATAGTAGAAAGCACAATAACGAACAGTCAGGCTCCAGCGTGAGATAATGCCATTATCAATGCTGGCGGTTCGGCTTACAAAGCTTTTTGATTTGTTAAGGAAATGCAACTCAAGCCAGCTCACAAATACAATAAAAAAAAATCACTGCTTCCAAATTAGAGCGCACACTCCTTTTCTCCAAAAAGAAAAAAAACCAACAGAATCCTCATCACATACAGGCCATTTACGCACGTTTATGTTTGTAATGAGAAAAGCGAGAAAGTGCCTCGTCTGGTGCCCAGCATTTTTTCTTCTTCTCGAGAAGGGAACAGGCCGGGCTGTGGCAAAAAGACGGTTTGAGACCTCGTGAAGCCCACACACTGAACTAACGCCTGTCGTCGGCTACCATTATCCTGCGTACGGCTGTATATTTGTGTTTATTTTAAACATGCGTTTGTGTCTTTCCCTTCGCATCTGTAGATGCCAAAAGCAGAACTCCCGCTCTCGAGGCTGAGAAAGCAGCCGTTCTCGGAGCAATCAGAGCCTTGCCTGCAGGATCCCAGCCAAACCTCTCATCCTTAGTCTACTCGAGAGCTGCTTTAATTAACCATCATACCACAGATGGGATCGATTTTAACCCCCCTCCGCTCTTCGGGGCGCTCTCATTCTTTCTCCTTCTCTCGACCAACCTTACATGCCTTTCTCAACCCCCTTCTTTAAAGTCTTTCACCTAGGCTCTCCTCTGCCTCTCATCTCTCGCTCTTTCTCTCTCCGTCTCATTCTCTTCTGTCTCCCGCACTCCACTCTCCTGTACACAAGTCACATAATTGAACTGGAATAGAGCCAGACTCTTCCCCCTCCTCCTCCGGGCCGCCTGTTTCCCTGCATCCCTTGGCCTCACCTGCTCAATACCTTATTAGTGTCAGGATCTGTGGAGAGCCATTGCGGATTAACTAGAGAGATATGAGATTGATTTCTGCCCCTTGCAGATGAAATTGGGTTCGGTCCTTGTATCCGCATGCTAGGTGTGTGTGTGTGTGTGTGTGTGTGTCTGCGCGTGAGCTGCATGTGTGTGTGCGTGGCATGCGCTCGTCTCGCGTACAAAAGAGACGTGATATTTTTCTTCCTACCCGTACGCCGAAGCAGGGGAAAAGAAAGCCAGCTAATTAACTATCCACAAGCCCACATGTGTCTCTGTCTCTCTATTCTAATTTTTTTTCCCCTTTTCTTCAGTACGTGGATCTAACCCCCCCTGTCTTCCCACCATTTGGCAGAGAGACCCCCGTCCGTCCATCTCTGAATTTGTAATCTCAGCTCTAATCTGCAAGCAATCGCCATCAGAAATGACCTGTTGTGGCACATGCTTGGCGTAAATGGCGCGTTATTGATTATTCATGGGTCCCGGGCGTCTCGTGCACTGCTCGGCATGTCAAGGAGTTTAGCAGGAGTTGCTATTGGAGAAGAGATTAGGGTCTCTTGTGGAAATGGCCGGCTGTGCTGTTTTGAGAGATGGTAATGACAGGTCTGTATGTGTAAGGTAGAGCTACTGGGGTGGTATCAGCTGGACCCCCTCGCTGGGTGTAAATAGTAGGGGGTCAGGGCTCTTACATGAAGAGCTTGGTCTGATCCCCAGATTGAATGATAATGGGATGTGGTTTATGCGTCAGGGCGAGTTCATCTGCTCGTCTTCATTTGGATAAAGATTGTAATGATTTCACGTTCGAGCTGCGACATGTTGCTCTGGATATTTACACGCACACTGGATTTATATTTGCCAAGACGGAGATAGGATGCAGACAAAGGACTGCATTTTGTATTGATTTAATTTAAAATGGAAATCAAAATGTACTAATACTTAATATGAATAATTATTGCTTGTAAATATTGTTAACAATTAGAGCTGCAACATTTAGGACTATGCATTGATATTGAGAAATTAGCATGTGCAATGTTATGCGTTAAAATTAGTAATATTGTAATAATAATGTTAATATAATAATGTAATATAATAATTAATTGTAATTCAATTTAATTTAAATATTATGTATATATTTTTATTTAAATGTACATTTAAATATAATGTTGTCATCAAATTATATAAAATTAATATTATTATCACTAAAGGAACAATAACAGTATGACAGGTCTGTCAGCAAAAACAGAAGCATTTCAGCGGTAGACAATAAGGGAACTGGCCTGATAACAAACCACTGGTCCAGGTCGAAGTGTTAGATATTGATCTCAAATTTTGTCATAAGGCAATACTAAGACATAAATAAATAATAAGGCGTAAAAATTGTCATTAGACTATACTAAGGCATAAGGCAATTTTAAGACATAAAAAATGTTTTTGCTACAAAAGGCTACACTAAGACAGAAAGTTTTTGTCATAAGGTTGTACTAAGACATAGGTCAATACTAAGACATAAAACATTTATTGTCATAAGGCTATACTAAGACATAAGGAAATTCCAAGATATAAAACATTTTTGTCACAAGGCTTAGTGTTCATCAGTCTTAGTGATGTTTTACGTCTTAGACATAAAAAAATAAACATAAGACATAAAAAATAAACCTTATGACAATTTCTTTTCATGCATTAGAATTAGAATTTTGACAATTCTTTTTGTATTGCCCGTTAAAAATGTTTGTTGTGTACATGGGTAAGAAATTGGGCTTTATGTCCGAGAGGCTCTACGTCTGGGTCTGCATTACGTCTTATATGTGTACATGTATACTCTTATGGAAAATATTGTTCATGTCTCAGTATTGCATTATGACAAAAAATGTTTATGGCTTACATACAGACTTGAGACCATTTTTTATGTCATAGTGTAGCCTTATGACAATTTTTATGTCCTAGTATTGCCTTATGACAACATTGTTGTGTCCATGAGGTTGCCGGTTCAAGGCCCCTACTACCTTAAGTCTTAGTAGACCCGTATGACAAAAAGGTTTTATGTGCCTTAATACGTGTTCTCATAAAATGTACTTTATAGTTCAGGTCTCTCTGTAATTGTGCAGTCTTACATTTACAAAAACAATTGTGATGTTTTCAAGAGTTGGATTATTAAAATGAACAAGAAAAGGGAATTCTGATTTTAAATAAGAAATACCATGCAGACAGAAGAAATTACCTTTATTAATCTAAACATAAATATAAAAAAATCAATATTTGACTATTACTAAATAGAATATAAATTCTAGATACCTGTAGATATTTTATGGTCCAAGTATTTTATTTTCGAGAATATAATAGTCTTTCTAGCATTTGTACAGTACGTATACAATATTTTTCAAATACATTTATAGAGTAAATAAACAGTCCTGCGCCTAAAACCATTCAGTTCATTTGACGCTGACCACACAATCAGACTAGTAAATGCTGTATTGATTCACGCTTTGGAGTCACAGTAATATTGACTGATTGACACAACAGTCTGGTCAATGATCTAACGTCTAGGGCAGCATTAGTTCAGGAAGTGTGCTGGATTTGAGATTGACGTCTTGAGGTCATTTGCATAATCCGAACAAGATAGGAAAAAACAACCAAAATCGAAATTTGCTTGACTCGAGTTTCAAGCACCAAGCACACCTCGCACGCACTTCAAACACCAAACGACAACAACAAAAACAGAGAGAGAGATTAGAACTGGGATTATTTTCAAGAATCTATTTTTAAGACGCGTGAAGTAGAAAAAGTTTTCCCTCATCAGAGTTACAAAATATACACTTGATTGATCCAGTTAAAATGCTAATACCCTTCATCTCGTGATCTCAACACGCTGTTTCTGTGTCTCAGGCAGTTTCTGACCCCGAAACATGGTGTCAAAGCTTATTGTGGTGTAATTTCCTCATCCAGAAGCTGGAGTGTTTGTGTCAGAGTGAGACCTCGGTGTGATTGCCTCTCCGTCACCAGTGTAAACCGAGGATAATACTACGGCCACCTTCCCCGCTGCAAAAACGGGATCAACACAATCCAATTTCTCTTTCTGTGCAAAGATGGAATAATTTGAAAGAATGGAGTTGCCAAGCCCAGCGTCTTGGATCCAGAGGGAAAGATAAAGCGCTGCTAAAAAACAGCCATTATACTGGAGGAATTGGCTGAGAGACGTTTCAGGACAACAGAAGCCCCCAATGGGAAGTGGCTCCCAAAACATCAAGTGAGAGAAAGCCATGGCAAATTGAGGCGTCTAACTAGCAATCTGGCCTAAACAGAGCTCAGCCGAGACGTCAGACATGCGGAGACATATTTTATGTGGATTACTTCTCCAGCGCGGACAGGAAGATGAGCTTTCACCCGCACCGGAGGAAAGTTGCAAGATGGGGTTTTGCCTCCAGCTGCTATTAAAGTCAGAAACCTAGATTAATGTCGCCAAGGTTATGCTTGTGCTAAAAATCCGAACAACCGAACAACCGCTTTTGGAATCTACCCTGCGCCTTTGCATTGCAAAGACACCAACCAGTAGGGGAGGAAAAAAAAGTTTGAAAAGCCCTTGAAAAGTCGGCCTTTCCCAGCGATAGTGGAGTCTGTAATTGCTTTCAGGTGTCTTCATCGCAATGCACAGTGCCACCAAAAGGAGCGCAGAAGTGATTTGTGTAGACGCCGGCGTTGCAGGAGGCCGGAGTGAAGCTGTGATGGGTTGGAGTAATCAGGATGGGGAACACCTCCTCCCCCAGTTCCATCCTCCGTGCATCAGGCCCACTCTGATGAATGGACCCTAGATTAGAGCTCACACAGTGCCGGCGTAGGCCTCAGGTGTGCAACCTAATGCATCAACGTTCAAGAGTATTTGTTGTTGATTGTGGATGTAGGTGAACGTGTGCTTTGAAATGTCATGAAGCAGATGGCATTGCTTCTTTTCAGCCTCTTTGCAAGGTCGCCGTGCACTTTGCGCGACACGTGTATTGTGGGCACGTGAGAGTCAGGCAGTGGCGTTTCAAAAAACTTGCGACTTGTTTGAAAATCATCGCTTGGCACCACTGCATTGGATTTTGAAAATGTTTTTGACGTCTATCTTCCCATGAATAAAAAAAATGGTCTTCTGTTTATGCGCCATCTTTTAGTGACACGGAAGTGGCTAAAGCTGAGCAGTGTGTGTTTGAGCCCGTGTAAGATGCCGAGATCTGGAAGCATCCAGCAGGGGGGGTTAGTAGTCAGTGGAGTGGTCCAATGGCTGAGGCCGTGTGGCTAAGTGTCTCATCAGCATCCTACTCATGTTCCAGGCCTACGCTCTAACTGCGCCCTGACTTGATTGTAATTGCCTGAATTCGGCTCCCGCTGCTCCATCCTGGCAATATAACTGCCACATTTTAACCCCAGCGAGCCTGTGCGCTGCCACGCGGCCCTTTGGCGATTTGTAAGAATGTTAAACATGACTCTGCTTGGGCAGCACCTGCTCGGCTATGTGCTAAATGTGGCTTTTTATTTTAATGTGCGGCAGAGACACATTTAAAAATACTTTTTCTGTGATTGTTTAGGTCGGAAATGAGATTTGCCGTGAATTTGAATACAAGTTAAATTACTTGTCAGGATTTTCTTTTAAGCTTTGTACTATTTATTAGACAAAAATGTGTAATGTCATGTAATTTGAATGACTGTAATTCATAGATTATTTTTTGATTAGACCACAGTTTTTGGCATAGTCTCATTTTATATTATATTGTATATTGTATATATATGATATTATTGAATCATGCAGTTTGATTTATTTTTTTTATGTAGTTTTGTTTCTTAAACCATTTCATCAAGTATTATTATTATTATTATTATTTTAACTATATTTTGTAATTTTTTATTTTAATTAGGAAATAAGGAATAAAGAAAGAAAAGAAAGAATTGCAAGGTTGTAGGTGCAATAAAGACAATTTCATGAATGGATTACTGGATTCTTTTTCAATTTAGATAACATTTCACAAAAAAATTAAATGTGAATTTTTAAAATGAAAAGTAAATTGATTCATATAGTCTAGAATTTATGTATTTTATATAAACAAACATAGTGTTTACTACACGTATTAGAAAAGATTAAAAAAATAAAAACTATTTTAAAAATGGCTTTAAGTTTTATTGGATGTACAAGACCCTGCACTAAAATTAATCAAGTGCCACCTTTCAGTTCTAAGACCTTATAGCAAGGCCCGGCACTGGAGATCACAAAAAAAATAAAAGAGTGGTCTGCTGTGCTGTTTTTAAATGACCATTACGCTATTAGATTTGCCAATGTTTTAAGAAATGTCTTATCTGCGATACAAAAAGTTTATCTTTAAAGAGTACAAGAAAAAAAAATCAAACTTTGCAAACTCTTCGGGTGGCGTCATCATATCACCACTAAAATGTCAAGCTTTGATTTTTCTCAACCGGAATCGGCTGTAATTAGATTTTTCAATTGGAATCAGATCCTGAAAATTCATTTAAAACAAATTAACCATGACATTATATGCCGGGCTGTAATAACTCTAAACAGAGACATTTTAGAATAATCAAAAAGTACACGCAGACACCTCTCAAGACGTCTGAACCCAAATGAGCGTGTGACTTCCTGCTGCCTGGCAGGAAGCGTGCGGACCCAAACTGGCAGGGTTAACTTCAGAACTCCCCCGTTGAGCTCCTCGCTCCGTGATAATAGTTGCTGGCGTAATGAAGAGCAGCCTGCTCGCCAACAGGTGGTCCTTTTTAAAGAGCCCAGTCACTGCACTTGGGACAAAAACTGCCACGCTAAAATGTGTCAGAATCTAATGTTCTGCAGAATGAAAAACCTGTTTTCTTCTCTTTGTTCAATGCTGGAGATTCAGCCTTGTTCGCCATTGTTCCTCGCACAAACGAGCAACAGTCTTTTTTGACACGGAGCCATTGGGGGAAGAAAGACCGAAGCTGACTAGTCGCAGTGGAGAGAGAGAGAGAGAGAGAGAAAGGCTTCTTTCCTTCTTTTGGGGGCACCGGAGCCCATTAAGAGTTTGTGAGTTATGAATGGTTATGAGTCCATCTCTCTCTCACACACACACACACACACACACACACACACAATGAGGAACCAGCAAAAAATAGAAAGCCAAATTAGCTTCTGTAGAATGGGAAGAAAATCTTAATCACTTACAAAAAAAGACAGTAAAAAAGTAGCAAAAGTGCACGACGGAAAGAAAGCGAACATGAATTGAGACGGAAATACCTTTTGCTACAGACAGAATGTCTGGGTGAAGTGGACGGGGGAGGGGGACGGAGTTAATCCTCTCGGGGCCTCAAACTCTCCTCTTCATTACTATAAAATCATGAGAGTATAGCTGCTAACGTCCCGGTGTAAAATTCTGCATATTTACTCTATGACTGCGTCGAGGTTAAAAACTTAACCGGTGAGGTAAAAAAAGCCTTCCTCAAAATATAAAAACGAAAACTGAAAAGCAACTGTCCCTGGTGAAACTTAACTCACCTGCTTATAAGTCTACGTTCTCAGCTTAATGACCATGCGGACAATTGGACCCCGGCGAGCCGTACTTCAGAATGAAGACTTTTCTTCGCCTTTATAATCCGCTTGTGATTGTCAGGCCAATTTGTTCACTAAAGCTACGCAAGAAACCAGACCTGAGACAAAAGAAAGGGGGAAACAATAGCCAACTCCCCCCGGTTTGCTTTGTCGCTGCTCAAGTACACTCCTCCCAGGGTGCTTTGCGGGCCTTTTTGGGCTCGGAAAGCAGGAGCAAAAATGAAAAAGGTCTGGTGGAACACCTGGAGGAGTCAGGGTTTGCTGTTCCCACTACAACAGATCGAAGCCCTCACACAGAGAATTCCAACAAGTCTCGTGTTGTGACAGGCCTTCAGTCAGGCGCGTTGAGTTTCTTGTCACGACGGAGTTTTTCGGGCACTGTGAATGAGGAACAGAAGCCTGTGGTACAGCTACAACCCGGGAGCCACAAATTCACAACTTTTCTTTTGCAAATCGCACCAACGGCACCTCGGGAGAATCCGTTTCCCTCTTCAGCACTCATACTTCTAATGAGCTTCACACAGCCTAAATATTCACTTGCGGAAGTAATGCATTCTCTGGAGCGATTTACATCCTTGAAATACATCCTAAAAAACGTATTTATTTTTAAAAAGTTGTGAGCCGTTTTTCACAGCAGCTTGTGCTGTATGTTCACTCTGCCGGCGGTTTGCAATCACATTCACATCAATCTCAATCATGTATAGTAATCATACGTCGCTTTACCGTGCGCGGACCCCTCGCTGGCACGGCCACTTAAGAATCTCAAATCCGCATGAAAATAAGACATTTTAGATATTTCAACCTAATAAAAAGCAGGTTTTAACCAAGCATAATCTTTTTTTAAAAGCCAATGGAGGTAAATGTGGTTTACTCACTTAAGCTCTATTCTTAGACCTACCAATCAAACTACCGAGTTGACTAGTTAACTAGTGTTTCTTTTAAACTTGAGAAAGCTTATAAAATGTGTGATTAAAGCATCCCGTTTCCATACAAAAGCTGAGGACTTCTTTCCTCACAATGTCACACGGTTTTTGAAATGCATTTGCCTCATCTGTCATTCAGAACATGCAGGAAAATGAATCCAGAATAAAATGAAATGTGAAATATTTTGAGATGGAAATTGTCCTCTATAAGAAATATCTTGTCTAAATTATACAAGTTAGAAATATGAACATTCTGTAAAGAAATTGGTACAAATGCTTTTGTTGCAAACCATACAATAATAATTTATACAAGGCAAGTCTGTTACTGCATTATGGGATCTGTAGTCTGTGTCATCAGCACTTTATATTGCAGAGCTCAAACTTAATTCAAAATGTATTCCAGAGATTGATTACGGTAATCTAGAGAAGCTTGAGAGAATCACTACGGAAGTTTGCCATTCTAGAAGACTTACCTGAAACTTGGTGGCAACCAGAGCAAACGACATTAATATTAGAGCGATAATTTAATGTAAACTAAACGCTATTTAGGGTTAGGCCATACACTTAATTCTATCTGTAACACACGCCCTACAATTTTACAGAATACATTATTTAAAAACACGTACAAAATAAGTGCTAAACATTACATAAGTGACTCATTTTCATAATAGAATCAGAAATCGTAATAGCTACACATTTTTACTCTTTTTCATTATGTGTGTGCAGAAAATCATTAGCAGACAATTGTTGAGTCCCAAAAAAAAATCAAGGTTTTAGACCTTGAACAAAGTACAATTCAATGTTGGAATGAATCAGTTCATTACATATACAGTACAGTTATAAAAAAAAAAAATACAAATAAAAAAAACTATTTCCTTGCAAGATGAGCACATTTACAGTAACAAAAAACAGTATTTCACAGTATCTTTTTCTGTAAATTATCTCACATAAAAAGGTCCTTTGCGGCTTCAATCCAATCACCCAGCATTTTGTCTGAGTGTGGAACTGTGGGTAATGTAGTGAACTTTCAACGAGAAGACACTGATCCAGAAAATTATAGCAAAAAGCGACAACTATCCTCTAAATTACTAGCGGCTGTTGTGCTGATTCATTTTCTGAACAAGCCGAATGTTAGTCATTTGAACTCTCTTTAAGAACTTACAATTCTGTGAAATTGCATGTATGCAAATGCGTTTATATGAATGCGAATATATATGGCCACGCTGAACTACATACACACTTGTGGATTTTAACAAATCTTATCAGATTTACATTTTTGAACCTTTCCTTTTCAACCAAATGTATTATAAATGCAAAAAACAAACAGTCACACCTGTTCAAATGCACCTTTATCCTGTGATACACAATGTACAAAGCAAAAAACGCCAACACAGACAACAATTGGTGAAAAGTTTCCACAACATAGTTAGAAAAATCTTAGTAGAAAAATTCTCCTGCGTCTGTGGGTTGAAAGGTCCTGGTTCTTTTCAGCAATGCAGCTTTGACGGCGTTGATCTTGCCATCCAGCTCGGCAAGGGTGTAGCTCTGCCATCCAGAAGACACCTTTCATTAGCAAGACCTTCCACGCAGAAGCAAAAAGCAGTCAGAATGGAACCTACCTGCGCCATGGAGGCTTTAGGACGCTTATGCGAGTAATTCTGCGAACAGACGGGAGCGTGAGCGCCAACTTACACGTACCGAACGAAGTTCAACAACGTGCAGAAGCGTTTGTCTCAATATCACATTAAGCAGAAACGTCTCCGTTTACAGAACAGAAAAGACTTTCAATGGCTGAGAGAAGAAAAAAAAAAAACAAAATGAAATGGCTGCCAAACCAATACATTTAACCAAGGACGGCCATGAGTGGATAGAAACAGGGCATGATTAGAGTGTGAAACAGAGATGTCCTTCAGCATCACTCAATCACTGCAAACAGACCGGCGCCGCCACAGACTTACACTGATTAACAGTATCAAGTGGATTCATTCTGCCACTTTCGTTCACCCCGTCCGTCTCGTGGTACGCATTACCCATAACGTCTCTTTATTTTAATCACCTGCGTGCAGACGCATTTAGCGGACGCGCGGCATTGGCTCGGCCCTGGTCAGCCGAGTTCAATTAACGTGCTGGACGTTCAGAAAAGTGCCCGGCGAGCTGAGACCAGCGCCACGTCTGACGCCACTCCACAATCCACTTTACGGGCGATACGCAGGCGCAAAGGACGTGGAAATCAGTCGGCTTTCAGCTCCGAACTGAACTAACTGAAGCCGGTGTGAGGAGGCGTAGAAACGGTTCGAGAGCACTTAGCTAACTTTGATGGGCTACAATCTGACAGGGATAACAAATTCTGAAGTGAGGGGAAAAATATCACTCATATCAGCTTTTAATGGCTTTGAAGAACTCTCGGGTTGACTGTCGTGAGTGCAGGAGGAAACGCACATAAGAGAGACGTCTTCAGCTTAACAAGGACTTATGCGTTACAGTGTCAACACTGAATTATAGAGGCGACCGGCGCAATCTGGAGCAAATAATGCTGCAAAAATGGTTTAAACCATTGGTTAAAGGGCTTATTTTTCCTTCAACAAGAGGATTGTGTGTGTGTGTGTGTGTGTGTGTGTGAGAGAGAGAGAACACTCTTTCCTAGCAGCACAATCAGCACAGGCGTTCAGAACACCAGATCATGGGTTCAACTCCCAGCGTGAAACTCTTGTAATGCAAGTTCTTTTGGATTAAAGTGTCTTGCTAAATGCATATTTACCTTTAAATCTCAATATAGCATCGTGCAGAAATGCCTCCAGTCAAGTAAGTGACGTTAAGTTGGTCATGACCTTTAGCAGTTTAAAGCAGGTTTAAAAAAAACCTTCCTCTGGGTTGACGCCTCTGTGCTGTTTAATCTGTTTGCTGTTCACACTAATTTCATTGCACTCACTATAATTTATACGCGAACACATTTGTTCCAGTAGTCGCTATCGCTTTGGGTTTTCAAATATGCTTTACAAGTTTCCATTTGTTTTCATCATGGGTTTGTTTTCAAATACCTTTTTAATTTAAAAACAGATTATTACCAATTCTAATTCTAATGAGCTGATCAATCTTTGCTAGTTTAGCTACACTTTTTACAGAACAGCCTTTTTTAAAAGGCTTGGCATGATCCATTCCGGATCGGGAGTGATGATGGTTTCTAGTCTTCCAGGGTTGAATTATGATTGATGTATTCTTTTTTTAGTCTTGTTTTTAGTCTTTGAAGTGTTTTGCCCAAGTTAAGAACCGTTTCAGAATGTATAAATGTGCAGTGAAGAAGAGTGAAGTTATTTGACTATCGTATACCCCCTTCAGGTCTGTCACACTGGTTGAATCCGTTCATCTTGGTGGGAAAAATTTTCCTATAAAATCCAATTGCTTTGCCATGTCATGTCAGGACTTTCACTCGGTGAAGGAATGTAATGAATGCCAATAACCAGTGCTTAAACTATGGGCTTGAACGGATAGAACTTGAAGGGCCACAGAAGTTGTGAAATGATCAACAAAATAATTCAATACCTGACATCCACTCCTTCAGCAAACAAGTACGTACACACATTCTCTCTTCTGCCTTCGCCCAGCACTTACCGTGGAGTGGAAGTACTCTGGGGAAAGACCCTCAAGCTCTAGAATTCGATCTTCAAGTTTCTTTAGACGCTGATAGACGCCTCGAGGAACCGGGCCTGCTTTGAAATTGATACGATAGCAGAGTTGCACATAAATGAGAGAAACAATTGCTGCAAACTACAATTATTAGTGACTGTGGAATGATAGAATCTTTAAAACATGGTTTGTAGCCCCACACTGACCTACTGGAAGTTTAAGGTGGGACTCCATGTTGTGAAGTCTCTCTTCGATGGCAGGGTTGCCACAGTCCCGCACCGAGCCCTGGTTCTGATCCCCCAGCTCTACACCCCTAGTCTGAGGTCCATACGTATTTACCACACGGGTCACTGCACAAAAACGTCGCAATTCATCCGTCATTCGATGTTCATTAGCTGTAACTTCACCTGACAAAGGCGATGACAAGGACAAACCTTTGACATGACTCTTGAAACCAGGAAACGGTGTGAAAACTGCATCCGTCCTTGCACAACTGTCTTCTACATAACAAAAAAGTTTTTGCAATTTTTTGAATTACTTAATGTAAATTACTATTTTACATTTCTGCAAGCTTAACATGGCGAGATGTAGAAAAAAGAAGCAAAACTGTGTTCATATAAATATCAATATTAAATTGTGGTTAATACGACTGAATCGTCCAGTATTGTTTTTGTAACGTGATGGAAGACCCGACGTAATCTAGAATTATCTGTGCAACTTTCTCGCAATTTTGTTATATGTAAATTGTAAAATATAAACATTCGTCCCGTGCTGCATTTTTATTCAATTACGACAAGTGCACCTTAAATTATTTAATCATTCTACAGTTATCGAAAATAGAAAAAGTACATTTTAAAAAGCACTCAACTGGGCAACAAAACAAATCTAAAGCCTTATCTGAAAATTGTGTGTGTGTACCATTTAAAATGAATTTTAAATTAAACAATTAATGAAACATTTTACTCTTTTAATCTCTTGCTAAATTACAAATGAACCAACAAAGGAAAAAAAGAAAAACAAAATACGAACATTCGACAATGGTGTTTTCAGGAAAATATTGTTCATGAGACAAAACTTCCAAGTTGTATTTTTAACTTTAAGAATAAACTGCCACTATAAAAACATAGTGTCTCTATATTGTATTATAATATATTATAATAATTATTATCATTGATCCTTGCAAACTATTACAGTGTCAGAATTGTTACAGAATTGAATACATTTGATGGAGTGAAAGCAAACTCTTTCCTGTGAAAATCAGCACTCTCACAAACATTGGCAATCGGTGATCTGTATCCCTCCGACCAATCCCTGTACTAATACTGCCCTTCCATTCTTACCCTGATTGCAGTCGATTACGTTGCAAAACTCCCGCACATTATTTTCATTGATCTCCAGCTGTTTGCGCTCTATAAATGCAGATATCCGCCGTTCAATCTGCAAGAACAAGGTAGAGAAAAGTGGAAAAAGGCAACAAGGGTCAGACTGATGAGCTATTGAGAAAAAAAAAAAAAAATCAATCCACCGTCTTCTATTTGTCGTTTAGTCATAATGAGAAATACTGGGTCACACGGACTGCATGACAACAGAGTGACCACTGCGGACACAATTATTCCAAAAATCAAAAACACAGGCAGTCGTTTCAGATGGTTGTGATTTGTTTGGCCCTTTTATTTTAGTCACTGTAAATAAGCAATAAAAACGAGAGCCTCCTTGTCATTCGCCCACATGCAATTTCAGCATGTAATGAACATCCACTTCATAACGTTGTGAGGACCAGGACCTCTTTCAAGACTCTCCAAGTGGGTGGTTATTTGTTTCTCTCTTATGGAAAGCAGCACATGACAGAGGCCAGCGTGTTTCTACCACCGGATAACTGACCGGTCAGGCCACGCCACGTCACAGGAACATGATCCACAGCCATTAGCAATTCACTGTGATTGCATTGTGTAGATGCCACACTGTGATTCATTTGTGATTTCAACAAACAAACCGTTTCCGCCACAAGGTAGCGGGCCGAAATAATTATACACGCAAAACATTGTTTATAAAAAATGAAAAGTTCAGAACTAAACGAGTGCACGTTCCATGTGCAGCAGACCGGCGTGTGTTAAACAGCTAAACCGACATTTGACCCTCTCGCACTCTTTAAAACTGCGACCCAGGCTCAACTTTCCATCATTCAGGACACTTTAACAGGCTATCACACAGCAAATGCCAGGTCTGGAAGAGAAGACTGAGTGTAACTGACAGAGAACTAGTCAAGAATTTGACCGTTTTTTGAAGTACAGTACAACGTTAGTGAAAACGTGATCCGAATGATTTGCAAGAACCAGATTTGATTTGCCAGAGAACCAGATTATGGAACAATACGCCGTGACCAGTCGGATTCAATCGTTTACCGTGGCCGCATATTTAAGCGGGAGGCTACTGTACCGTAGAAGCCGAACTGATTCATTATGCTAGGAATGGCATCAAGCATATATCAGTGTTTATCACATCTTACCTCTGATTTACCTGCCGTGATCTGCACATTGTCAGCGCTTGTGGACTTGTTAATCTTGGCTTGAGTGTGTTGTGATGTGGAGGGGACACGCTCGGCGTCAACCACAATTTCTTCTGTTGTGTCAAGCGTTTGTTTATGGAACTCCAGAGTGCTTTCTTGGCTTCCTGGATCAGGACGGTCCACACACTTCGCTATTTTCTTTAGGTTTTCAGCCACTGACTAGAAGAATTGGAATGGTCATCAATCAGAGATGTACATCTGTATCTCACTCTAGTTCTAATCTGTCTGCTATTGATATGAATCTGTGGATTTAGGGTTGAGTCTGGAAAGATTCAAATTTATTTTCTGGGAACATTGGGCTGACCAAGATATCTCAATAATATGATGAGCAAGATATCTTGGTCAGATTATGTCCACATGTTTGTATACTGGCATTTTGTGTTTCAATTTGGCGTCTTTTGTTGGTGTACATGTATGTGTTTATTCGTCGTGTTGTGTCATTGTTAGGCATTCTCTTGTATTTAAGCGTGTATGTTTAATTTTTGAATGTGTGTGTCACTGTGTTTATACACACTTCACTGTTTGGATGAGTTAAATGAAGAGCAATTTCGCTATTGTGAGACAAGAGTGCTTAATCCTATAATAATGCTAATAAATTATTAACACTCAAATAATACAATTTGAAATTGCACTTTATGTAAGCTTGTCCATTAATGATTCTGCTGCTTGATAAACAATAATTCAAAATGACACGTGTTGCTTGTTTTTACTATGATTACTATGTATTTACTATGAATAATTTCATAGCGTTATTGGCTCTTATTTCAATTGTCTCGTAAATACTGTGGTTTTCTGGCATCCATAAATATTGTGGCACACAAAAACACGTATAAGTGGAGAGCCGAGTGTTTGTACCTGTAGTTTGGAGATATGCTGCTGTAGACAGTTTTGCACGTGAGACAGCTGGAGACTAGATGTTTCCACACCGCTGACATTAAACCTGATGCTCAACACATCGTCAGACACGTTTAACTGCGGGAAAAGATTTTGTTACTCACGAGTTTGTTTGAATCTAACGAGCAATGCTATTGCTTTAAAACAATTAAAATCCACAATTGTACTACGTGCAATAAAGATCCAAAAAGACTACACGTGAAATATTGCACGGTTTTAACAATACAGTTTGATTTCACGCGACATTAAATCAAATGGTAAACCAGCTGATTGTTACAGTACGAGACCGATACTGTATTTGCGATGCTCCACTAAAACGTCTTAATGACACAAACCTTTGTGCCGAATTCAACGAGTGACTCGATGACAGCACGGACGCAGAAGTTTAATCCGTCCTTTTCGTGTTCTGAAACGCTGCTGCGGTAAAGCTCTCGTTTATTTTCATCACGCGCAGAAATCCACTCTCCGGGTGCCGCCATTACACTTCCGTGTGTGAAGCTCGAGCTCGCTTATTGGAGGAAAGCAGTTTAGTTACGTCACATCCGGAAGAACGGTTATTCACCAAAAAACATAATAAATACTAATCCTAATATTTGTTAAATTACGTGTAATTTAGGATAAATAATAAGTACGTTCATATTACGTACGTTTTATCCGTGTTATTGCATACAATCTCAACAGGTTTACACACTAATAAAATACACTCGATTCTCGTTACATTAGTCATAATTTCATGCTTTTATACACTGACAACATACACGTAAATGTTGTATAAGCACTGTATGTACTAATTTACATGTAATTTTATGTTTCTAAATGCCATAGCCATGGTGTGGGAGAGATGGTTGATTCTCTCTCTCTCTCTCTCTCTCTCTCTCTCTCTCTCTCTCTCTCTCTCTCTCTCTCTCCCTTCCCTCCCTTTCTTTCTCTCACTCTTTCCTATCTGTCCCTCACTTTTTCTCCCTCTCTCGTGTGTGTGTGTGTGTGTGTGTGTTTGCTTGCTGGATTCAGGGCAAAAGCCTCTGCACTGCAGAAGATTCTGATCATAAGAGAAAAAAGTATGTGTGTGTGTGTGTGTCAGAGAGAGAGAAAGAGAGGAAGGGGGGGGGTGAAAGACAGAGAGAAAAGGCAGTGTGTGTGAGGGGGGGGGGGTATAAGTATCAGCGGTTAAAATTGGGATCATTAAAACTGCACAAACAGTGTCAATTCAGATGCTTGTGTGAGTTGGTGTTGGCGCAGTGGCTGCTGGGTAATTAAGCCTTTAGTGTTGATCGCAGACAGTCTTTCATCCTCCGCACACAAACACATCTGCTTTAGCCAGCTGTCAGCGCCGTGTTGGTGTTTGCGTCTGGGATTCGAACCCGGACCGAGGCGGATGCGAGCCCCCGGATGACCTCGCTATGCAAATGATGTCGGACTCCAGCCAGCGCGTCTCATTAGCGTCTGGTCCCGCCCCTCCAGCCTGACAATAAGCGCCGCTTCATCAGAAAGAGCTTCGCCGTCACGGCAGCACATCTGCTCGCGGACACGTTGTCGTCTGCCCATATACGTCCATATATTTGCATAATTTCGAGCCAATTAACATTTTAGTGGGCGGTACTGTGGGGCAGGTTCATTGGGAACACGGCCAATCAATAGCGCTGTAATGTCTCAATGAGTCTCTCTCTCACTCACTCTATCTCTTTTCCTTCTTTCTCTGCCACTCCCTCTCTCTCACCCTTACTCCATCCGATTCTATTTTTCTCTTCCCCCCCCTCTCTTTCTCTCACTTCCTCTGTCTCTCGCTCTTTCTTTTGCTCTTGCTTTTGACTTCTCTCTCTTTCTTTCTCTCTCACTCCTTCAGATTTTTTCTTTCCCTCTCTTTTTCTCGTGCCCTCGCTTATGACCCCACTCTCTCTCTTTTTTCCCTATTCTTTCTCTCACTGTCTCTGTCTCTTTCTCAATATCTCTCTTTCATTCTTCTTTTTCTCACTCTCTCTGTCTCTCTCTCAATCTCTCTTTCCCTCTTCTTTTTCTCACTTTTTCTGTCTCTCTCTCAATCTCTCTCTTTCCCTCTTTTTTTCTCACTTTTTCTCTCTCTGTCTCTCTCTTCCCCCCTTTTTTCTTTTACTCTCTCTCTCTCTCTCTCTCTCTCTCAATATCTCTCTTTCCCTCTTCTTTTTCTCACTGTCTGTCTCTCTCTCTCAATCTCTTTCTTTCCCTCTTTTTTTCTCACTTTTTCTCTCTCTGTCTCTCTTTTCCCCCCTTCTTTCTTTTACTCTGTCTCTCTTTCTCTCTCTCTCTCAATATCTCTCTTTCCCTCTTCTTTTTCTCACTCTCTCTCTCTCTTTCTCTCTCTGTCTCTGTCTATCTCTCTTTCTCTCTCACCCTCACCCAATCAGTAGCGCTGTATCGTCTCAACAATGGATCTCCTGTTAAAGCCGCGCGCTAGCCGCTAGTCAGGCCCGTCAGTGGCGGGCGCGGGGTTGGCTCGAGTTAATTGGCTGCGTTTCCGGTGACGCTCGATCGGGCCGAACCGACTCAATCCTGCGTGTACCGGCTCCGCGAAAGCGCCGGGAAACAGAGCGTCTGACGTCAGATTGCAGCGTCTATTTTGGTGTGTTTATTTGCGGATGCACTGTCTTCTTGACTCATTATAGCTTGGTTCTTATTGTCCGACTTTAGTTTTTCCGAAGTTTTGCAGATGTTGAACAGAAAGTTCTGGTCTCCTACAGTGGTACTGACTTACGAAATTAATCCGTGGCGAGAGCCGCTTCGTTCGGCGAAAATTTCATTAGCTGAGCCGCATTTTACATGTCTGGGACAGTGTTCATTTTGATAAAAAAAAGTATTTAGTTTTGGTCATAGTATTTAGACTAAAACTCAGTTTTGTTTTAGTACCAAATTATTCATCTTAATTTGTTTAGTTTTAGTCTAATTTTAGTCGACTAAATTACAGTAGTTAGAATATAGGTGCTATATATTCTAAATGTTTACTAAAGTTGCTATGTCTAAGAAAATACGTCGTTAACTATGAAGATATAAAATAGGTCTTATTTGTAAAAAACAATTATTTTTCTTGAACTTATTTTTATGAACTTTCAATTCAAATACAGTGAATGTATTCTCATACAGTAAATGCAGAGATGTCAAGTACCTAAAGTAGAAATTTGGCTTACTTTTACTTTACTGGAGTATTTATTTTTTCCCTTACTTTTTACTTCTACTTCTTATTTTTTTTAAGCAAATATATGTACTTTCTAATCATTACTTTTTCTAAACTAGCCTCGTTACTGCGATTTCATTTCTGTTAGTTTTATTTCCGTGTTGAACCAATCTAAAACAACATCCCGATAAATCGCGCCATCCTACGGTGAACTTGATTGTGGTTGGATGAGACGTATAAACGCGTATCATTCCGACAGCCTATTTGTTTGTGTGCGGTCCGTCACGCCTGCGCATCGCGCTTTGTTGCGCGACAATGACAGAGAGGCGGCTTTTTGGAATCAGATTAGTGTCAATATGGCTAGTGCACGAACTCCGCCGCGCGCACACGCCAACACTGTTTGAGCAGACGCGGGGCGGATCATCAGACAGCGCAGCAGTCATGCACGGAAAATGGCAAAAAAATGGCACAAAAAATGTCCAACATATTGTCCAAAAAAAAAAAAGTCCAACATATAAGCTCCATACGTCTCAGTGTGTAATAAAGCTGCCCGAAACTTGACGAAAGTGTCAATAAATGTAGTTCGTCCCTGAGCGGGCGTTTTTATATTGTTCTCGTTTCGTTTTCGTCAGGAAAAATGTGTCGTTGACGATGACAAAAATATTCCGTCAGCGAAATGAACACTGTTACAGGAGAGAATAATAACATTGCCATTCTAATCAAATCAAATCAAATCACTTTGATTGTCACATCACCACAGCGTGTGAGCTGAGGGGAGTGAATAACTTGTGCAAACTCCAGTTAGTGCAAATGTACAATATAAAATACAGACACATTCAACCAAGTAACACAGGACAACATTTTTGCGCCTTTCCTCTGGATTTTCCATTTCAGAATTTTTATTTGCGAGTTTATGAATCATTTGCTTTTTTTTTTTTTTTTTTTGTGAAGTTGTTGAAAGCGTCTGCTGATGTAACCTGTGGTTTAGAAGGTTGTCGACATGCTGGAATGTTCTGAGAGGAGGACGAGTGGCCACTGCTCCAGGAGTCACGTGTGGAGATGATGACAGTTTTGAGTGATGTTACTTCTTTACATCAGAGGAAGACATCAGTTAAATCTGTGCTTATCTCCACATCACACAGACCAGAACATCTAGAGGAAACCTCCCACAGTCCCTCGTGCTCTCCCTCTCTCTCTTCTTTATCTCTCTCTCTCTCTCTCTTCTCCCTTTCTGTCTCTCTAATTTTCTACCCCCCCTCTTCTTTCTTTCTCTCTCTCTGTCTGTCTCTCTCTCCCTCTTTCTCTAGCCCTCGCTTTTGACACTCAACTTTCTTTCCATATTCTTTCTTTCACTCTCTCTGTGGCTCTCTCTTTGTCTCCCTCTCTTTCTCGTGCCCTCGCTTTTGAAATCTCTCTCTCTCATCCTCACTCCCTCAGATTTCTTCTTTCTCTTGCTCTCCCCTCTTCTTTCTCCTAATTTTTTTTCTGTCTCTCACTCTCTTTCTCGTGCCCTCAATTTTGACCCCACTTTCTCCCTGTCTTTCCATACTCTTTCTCTTATTCTTATCTGTCTCTCTCTCTTTATTTCTTTCTCTCATCTCGTTGTCTCTGTCTCTCTCTTACTGTCTCTTTCTCTGTCTCACTCACTCTTTTCTTTTTCTCTCACACTCACTCTCGCAGATTCTCTCTTTTTCTCATACCCTTGCTTTTGACCCCACTCTCTCTCTCTTTCTTTCCATATTCATTCTATCACTCTCTCTCTCTCTCAGTTTTTCTCTTACCCTCTCTCTTTTTCTCACTCTGTGTCTGTCTCTCTCTCTCTCTCTCTCTCTCTCTCTCTGATAGTGTTTAGCAGGGGTTTGGGGTATTGATGTGGGTCTGTGCTGGTGTGCAGCATTAACCTGCAGGTCGTGTGTGTGTGTGTGTGTGTGTGTGTGTGTGTGTGTGTGTGTTTCTCCGCACAGACAGTCATCATCAGCACGACTTCGCCAGTCACATGGATCTCAGTGGCTCGCACACGCCTAAGATCGGTGAGTTTCAGGCTTCACACCCTCATTGATTGGTTCGGCGTCCGGAGCGTCTGCGCTTCCGGCTGCGGGCTTCGTTAATAAAGCGGAATTTTCACAGTTTTGTAATTATCTCTGATTGGATTGAATTAGTTCCGTGGATCAGGATCCTCCTTGTAGGCCGCACATTATAAGATTTTATTCAAAAATTATTCAATCTTAAGCTTAAATGTGAAGCTAATTATTATAATCATTAAAGTTTAAAAAATTTTAAAGTAGTATTAAAAGCAGCTTTGCTAACTAGCCTGACCACCGTACTGAATTCACTCTGTCCCGTGACTGACTAGCTAATGCTACGCTAATAGCCTGTAAAATGTCCTGACTACTATTAGCTCCACCCATGACCATCCTCTTTATGTTTTTCACTAACACAGTCAACTAGCCTGAAAACGTTTGCCAAGCTTCAACTACGTAGAAGTTTACTTTACAAAAACTCTGAATGAATGAAATAATGGCCAAACGAATAAATTGAATTGAATTTAATTGAAAAATCCTTTATTAGTCCCACAGCGGGGAAATTTCACGTCACACAGCAACAACAAATCCAAACAAATAAATAAATAAACAAACATCACAAAAACTAAAACACGGTTATCTTTTTGCTTTCGTTTTTTTAGCGTTCATGCTAACTTAAGGAAAATTAAGTAAATTGAGTTTAATTTGAGGCAAATTTGCTATCCTGAGATAAAAACGTCTGTTCAGCATATTTAGACTAGTGATCAGTGACTAGCGAACAGTGACTAGTGAACAGTGACTAGTGATCA
>MU204241.1:1729116-1741616 GCA_017309775.1 Paedocypris sp. Pulau Singkep
TCTCTCTCTCTCTCTCTCTCTCTCTCTCTCTCTCTCTCTCTCTCTCTCTCTCTCTCTCTCTCTCTCTCTCTCTCTCTCTCTCTCTCTCTCTCTCTCTGCCTACACTCACTGTCTGTCTTTCAATCACTCTCTATTCATCCACCACACCATCCTCTCTATCATACTCACACTTTCTACCCACTTCACCTATCTGTCATCTATTCATCTATCTGTCCATCCAGATCTATCTATCCATCCATTCATCCATCCATCCATCCATCCATAAATTTCTTGTACAAAAGCACACAGACACATGTGGCTGGGGAGGGGTTGAATAGAAAAAAAGGCAAATGCGTCTTTCTGTTAATCACTCTCCTCAACAAACATGCTTCGCCATCTCAGAGTTTGTTGCCCGAATCTGACCTTGTGACAATCTGAAGGGTTTCGACATTGGTTCAGTATCCTTCACGTTCACCACTGCACGTTTCACTGACTGGAGCGCATTGTCCGATTCCACCCAGCACTCCAAGTTCTCTCCCAAAAGCATTTTGAAAGGCAGACAGCCCATTTATAGCGATGCAGAGTGTTAAACAATAGCGTAAGGGCAACAGGGATGGGAAGCAGCGCACAATGGAGCTCTTTCTGTCCCGAGAGAGTGTGGGAAAATCTGCTTCCTCTATTCATACATTTTTTTCTTCTTCCTTTTTTCAATATAATGAGGACACTGATGAACGCAACAACCGAGAAAAAGAACAATTACCATCAATGACAAAGCACAAGTGCTCGCTGCTGAACCCTGTAATGTCTCCTGGAAGGGTTAATCATTTTAGGAAGAGTTCTGGAGACAAACCTTTCAGCTCCAGCCCTTTCTGTGGCGCTCTGAAGAAAACTGTAACACTTGACGTCCTCTCACACTCTGTTCTTTTTGAGCATATTCCCACGCAGCGGGACAGATGACAAGTAGCTGCCAAAGTTGTTTGCTGGGATTCGCTGGATTTTTGTTCCTTGTAATGTTGGGCCCTGACTGGATTACATGCAGAATTTAAATACGTATGTAAATATTTCTCAGGATGCTGAATATTACCCAATTTAAAAAATGAAGGATATTGAATGTCAATCTTTTCTCATTTTATTATTTTGTTTTATTCACATTCCCTTCTATACCTTTACTTTTCTTTTCAATACTTCCTCTTTCCTTCCTTTACTTACTACTTTTCCTTTACTTCGCATTTTCTTTCATTTTTTCCTTTAACGCTACTTTTTCCCTTTTTCTTTCCTTCTTTTTTATTTGTTTCCAGTTTCTTTCCCTTACCTCCCATATCCTTACCTTCTCATTTTATTACTTATTTTCTCTTTCCTTTCCATTACTTTCTTTTTCTTCACTTCAATTTCCTTTATTTCCACTTCATTTAATTTTCTTTCCTTTCCTTTCCTTTCATTTACTTCCTCTACTAGCAGTTCTTTTACCTTGCTTTTCTTAACCTCTTTTCATTTGCCTCATCTTCCTTTATTTCCCAGTTCTTTCCTTCACTTTCCACTTTTTTTTTTACATCCTTTCATTTTTTTATGCATCTACTTGTGCTTCCTTTCTTTTAATTTTCCTTTAAAATGGCATTTTTCTAGTCTCTTTCAGTTTGCATCTTTTTTCAAATTCTTCAAAAGTTTTCATCAATCTTAGTTTTTCAACAGCATGACTAAATATTTGAATTGAATATAAATTGTAAATATCTGAAGAGCAATAGAAGCCGAGAGAAGAAAGCAAGAGAACCACTTCATTTATCAGTATCTATATGAGATGCATTTAATAAGTCATACAAATTCGTTGTGCTTTCATCTGTATTTTTTGCAGAAAGTGATCAGGTCCTGAGGGAAGGAATCAGATTTCAATTCCGAAACGCAAAGAGAAAAAGTTATAAGGCACAAACATCATTTTCTAAAGAACTGAGAATCCATTCCATTGCCAGAAATTTCTGCTGTACATTAACTGATGTCTTTCAACTCTGCTTTTATATTTCTGTGTGTCTTCAGCGACTGGAAACGTACAGGCAATTTAATTAAACTACTATGCGTATATATTCATCCATCCATCCTTCTATCCATCCACATGTCCATCTATATAAGTCCAGCCACTTGTCTATGCATTCACTTATTAACTTGTTTTTCTATCAATGTACCTATATCTCTACTAATCTGTTTTACAGGTTACAGTTGTATGTTAATAACATGCCTGTCTGTTTATCTGTCTAATTCATCTCTTTATCCATGTGTCTGACTGTCTTTCTGCCTATAGTGTATTGGTCCATCAGTTTATCGGTCTGTCTCACCATGTCCGTTTGTCCGTCCATCTGTTTGTGTATATCTGTCTATCCAACCATGTGTCTGTCACTGACGTCTGTTAGCAGTACACACACACACACACCCATCCATCTGTCTGTCTATCCGTCCAATGCATTTCTTCCATGCACATTTTTAAAGCATGCTTTCAAATTCGCTTCAATCTTGATATATTAACAAAACCCGCCACTATCTGTTTTCGATGTACGTTCGCTGTTGTCATCCTCACAGATGATTTCCACCATTGCAGCTATCACACAGCTAATAAACACCCCGAGTGTCGGTTAGACGCTTAATTGAAAATCCATCTAATCCTCTGGCGTGCGTTTGGGGGACGTACTGGTGCAGTTTCCTCCTCCTCGCCTCTCGCTCACAGGAAGCTGCACCTGTCACCTGGGGGCCCCTGCCTGCACTCAGGAGCCATTTACATAACCTCATTTAGCAGTTCACAAATCAGAGCCATTAAGAGCTGCTAACAGGAACCAAGGGTTCTAATTTAGCCTGCCTTTCACAGTGGGAAAATTGGGCAGCTCGGGCCTACAAATAAAGACTCAGGTCTTGGCTTTGATTGTTGATTGTGATGGTAAATGTGCAGATGATTAGAGCAGATTTTCCCCTTTATTGATTTTCTGCCAAAACACAGCATGCCACAGTCCTGCACTAGGAAGTTAACTCGGATGGGAAGGGGGGCAGAAGCTTCGGAATGGGGGCAGGGGTCTGCATGAAGCCGTCTCAGACATAACTCTGCATTAACCCAGGTATTAGTGGTGCCGTGTAATCGTCCCCTTCTCATGGGAAGAGCGACATTAACCCAGACAACACAATAGAACTGAATTCTTTCTTTTTCAAAATTCAAAATTCCTGCTCATTCTACTTATGTAGATAAATCGTTTAGTCAGTGAGATCTTTAAAATAATTAAAAAGTATTAATACATCTGTCGTATACATACGTCTGTCTGTCAATTTGTCCCAGTCTATCTGTTTGTCAGTCTTTCTGTCATCCCTTTATCTGCTTGTTTGTCTATGTGTCCCTCCGTCTGTTTGTTTGTCCATCCATCCACCCGTCTGTCAGTTTGTCTATTGCATTTATCAATTAAATTTAAATGTATTCATAAATATCTGTCTGTGTGTCTGTCCATGCATCCATTTGTGCATTCATTCATTCATCTATCCAACCCTCCTTCCATTTTCTATCAGTTTAATTCAATATCTATCTGTTCATTCATCAATACATCTGTGCCTCTTCTTTTTTGTTACACCCTGTCATGAAGCATAGATTTCTAAAATATAATGTTATTTTAGAGAACATAATATGGATACACACACACACACACACACACACACACACACACACATGCGTGTATACATAATAAATGCATCTAATCTATAAAGTAGAAGCATAATCTAATAAATACATAACAAAAACACAATACATAAACGTGTAATTTATACCAACAAAATTGTATATTTCACATGGAAATGCAGTCTAACAGAAAGATCACACGTACAATGTAATGGAAATATCATCGATACAATGTGACGTATTGAAGTCCATTCTTTTTTTTGGCAAAAAGTCCTGCTGCCAACAAAACAAATGCATTTGTTGCCACCATGAAACCACCTCATGCAGATTTTCCCCCCTCAAAGATCAGCCAGGCAATCATGAGGATGATTTTGTGCTTTAACCTCATTTACCATTCATCAGATAAACTTCAGCGTGTCACTATACATAGCTCATGTCAAGTAGGCTTACTCAAAATGCCTCTCAATCGGCAGTCGATTTGGCAAAGATCTTCTTATAACATGAAAGAGCTGATTCAAACTTACACGTGTTCGGTGCCAGACTGCTGTATCTGAAGGTGTCTGGAGTGTTTGTTGTCTTAGCGGGCAGAGGAAATTCATTAGATGAGGCGAGGAGCTCTTTCCATCTCTTGTTTTGCTAACACATTTGAGCTGCGATTCGGATCGAGGATGCCATGCCAGCCAGTGTGAGGCGCGATTGAAACCAGTAACAGCTTCAGGATATTCCTCCGTTTTTTTCCAGTGTATGTTAAGAGCAGGATACAATCAGAAACGCATTTTTCAACACATTTCTGAATATCTTCAGCAATTTCTGAAGTAGTGGTTCTGTGTACTTGTGGTAATCTTGTATACCCAGAAAAGAGCATTTGTGTTGTGCTGGTCCTTATTCATATTTATGTGTATATGTACGTCATTTTGCAAACCCATATGTCTGTAAAAAGAAGGTCATGTACAGCACAAGTACCGTATGCCTAATCTGAAAAATAAAACAATATCAAATGCAGAAACAAAAAAATCTGGATTCACAACTTTCTGGATTCACAAAAATGTATTGAACTAAATAATAAATAAAAATTGTGAAGTTAGTTAATTAGTAAAGTGAGATTGTTAGCATACAATTTATAATAAATGTGAAAATAAATGTCCACTGTTCATTGAATGAAAGGAATTTGGCATCTTCATCATGTAGTTTGAGAAAAAATATCTTTACAACAGTTAGAAGCTATACAATGTTCATGATCAGAACTTTTACACTACATTATCCATAATTCTCACTTGGACAAAATGGAGAAGCACAGATTCTATATACGTAGTGTTTGCATTCTGGAGAATGAAATAAGTCTATTAAGAAAGAAGATACACACATATTGAAGAAAACCAGTGAAAATGTTTGGCCCAGTGGGGCAAAATCAGCTTTTCTTATTCTCTGTTCAATTTTTGTTGAAACATTAAAAAAAAAATTTATTAAGCATGTTTGGTAAATGTTGTTAAAATGTTTATTAGCGTTTTAGTGACTTTACAAGCATTTACAATTCCTCAAGATCCTCTTCACAAGTTTTTATTATCAGTTCCTATTGTAATATCAATTCGGTGTTTCAAAAAGACTAAGCTAGTTGGGATTCTGGTTGATCCTTAAAACACTAAATCATTCAAAGCTAAATCTCCCTGTGGAGACAAAGCTGCGCTAGAAGACACGTCCCCGTCCATGTGGATTTGAAAATCACCGAGCAACAAACAGCCGTTGTTGTGCCTGAAGCAGCATCCCAAGTAAAATTAGCTTTAATGAACATGTAATTGCTGGGAATGAAGCAGAAGCAAACAATGTTTCCAACGATTTGCATTTCTTTTTTGTGTAAAGTCGCTCATTGTAGCAACGCTCTATTGATCATGGACTGTGTATCAGGCCGCATGTGTTTCCCTTCATTAACTGATAACGGGTTACTGATGACTCCCATCCCCGCTTTAATGTGCCTTAACGCCTACTTTGTTCCCGTGTCGTGTCAGAATAATGAGCAAGTGGGTGGCCTGTGATCGGGCCTGTGTGTCGGAAAGGCGTTTAGTCTGCTGGGTGCAAGAAGATCACAGGAAGGTTAAAAAGCAGCTCCTGTTTGCGGCAGGATCAGCGCTAGCTGCAGTTCACTTGAAAATCCGATACCACCATTTGGCCCAGGTTTAAGATGAGGTTTAAGAAAAGGTCAAAGTTTTTTCATGTTTTTCAGTCATGGATAAAAAATGAAATGTCAATATGAAACATGCTATTTTGCATTTGTTTAGAATTAACTACAAAAAATCAATTAACATTAATCTTGTTTCTATTTTTAACTATGCAAAAAAATGCAGTACAAATAATCAATTTGACTGTCTGTCTCTGTTCCTATCTATATATCTATCTGTCTGTCTGTCTGTCTGTCTGTCTGTTCATCAATTTGTCCATCTATCTATCTCTGGCTGCCTACTTGTTTGTCTATCCACCTCTCTGTCATCTGTCTGTCTGTCTGTCTGTCTGTCTACTCACCTCTATCATCTATCTGTCTCTGTCTGTGTGACAGTCTGTCTGTCTGTCTGTCTGTCTGTCTGTCTCTCTGTTCACTCGTATCTATCTGTCCATCTATCCATCCATCTGTCCACCTGTCTGTGTGTCTGTCTACCCATCTCTCTGTCCCTTTTTGTCTCTCCGTTAAGATGTCCTTATTAATCCCATAATAGAATCAGCTTTTTGTCCCCAGGACGAATATTCACATTCAAAGAAAAAAAAAGGCACGGCAACTTTAAGAATGCGTTGATTTGGTTAATTTAGACGGGCCAAAAGGCCGCAATTCATAGTCTGAATTGTGCCGAATGTATTCAGGAAGCCAAACCACCAGCTTCAAAAATCTGATTCATCACAGACGATTTACACCGATTTTCACTACCATAGAATTGTAAATGGAGTATAGAAATGATAAATGATATACCATATGTGCTATTGCCTCGGTAATACAATGGTCACACAACGGCAAGCCGCTGCGCTCGCAGACAGAGCTGAGCGTTAGCTAATTGTTAATTTGGCCGATTGGTGCTGGCTAATTATGCCAGCACCACCGAGCCATTTGCATGATGGACTTGCCACCTGCCTCGACACATGACAGCCCGAAGCCTGGGCAAACTATATAATTACTGAACAGTGGTGGGGCAATTTTTGGCTGCCGTCCTTTTGTGCGACATGAATTCGTCCTAATTGCATATTTTATAAAGGGCAAATAGCATCCCTCCTTCCGGTTCTGCATGGGAAAAAAAAGTCATCATCTCAACAGGTCTTAATGTTTAAGCTACCACGCTCTTATTAGCCTAGTCCTCGCTAGTGTGGCGCTCTCATTATGCTTCTCTGATTCTGACTGGGCCACAGTTTGCCAAATGCTCTGGTTAAAGCGGCTCTTTAACAGTTCAGTCTATCAGATGCCATTTTTATTTCTTGAGCGCAATAAGACACGGTATTGGGTGCAATGTGTTGGCGGCCTATGTTTTGCTTGATGTTTAATATGTATGCATGTTTGAGTGAATAGTGTTTAATACATCTTATAAAGCATACACATAAATGTCAAGTACCAATGAGTCATCAATGCATTTATATATATATATATATATATATATATATATATATATATATATATATTTGTGTGTGTGTGTCCATCATATTATATATGTCGTGCATGATAGTAAAAAATACAGTAATATATTTAAATTTAATTTGAAAACTGCATGCCTCATGTGTCATACCTTGTATACACACGAACACACACAGACACACAGACACACACACACACACACACACACACACACACACACACACACACACACACACACACACACAAACAAACAAACAAACAAACAAACAAGCAAACACACAAAACATGATTTGTAGATGCAGTGTGTGTGTGTGTGTGTGTGTGTGTGTGTGTGTGTGTGTATGTGTATGTGTGCTGCTATTGAGTGTGTGCCTGCTTCTACACTTAGTGCATACCTATCTATAATGTTTTATTTTGATATTGTTGTAACACACTTCGGCATTAAGCTAAGTGTTTAAATGACAAAACCCTGATCAAAATAGCGGTGGGCTGAGGTGATTACATGTTATTTAGAGAAGGAGGAAGTGTTAACACGGTTAGTGACGGTTCGCTGATCAGTAAAGGACTCCCGCTGCTGCGGTTCAAGACCGAGCGAGAGTCTCTTCTGCAGCTTGTGCTCGGAATTTCATTATTGAGTCAATACCATGTCACGCGCGGAACACGCACATTTCTGAACATCCGTCAACACACCATCCGTGTGTAAAAATGACAAGTGTCTATCTATTATCTTTTTTCATTATTTTAAGCCATCCAAATGTGTTAGGATTAGGTACACTTCAATCATGTAAAAATATATCAATGCAAAATAACATATCTGTAAAATAAACAAATAAAATGAAATAATATAAACAGTGCTGTACAGTATATTGTATTGTTAAGTATTTACGTTAATCAGAGCAAATTATCACACACAATTCTCCGTTTCATAATAAATGAATGAACACAAAACGTGTCATTTTACGAAATGTGAATGAAAAACGTTTATGGAAATCTCTTTCACTATTACTACTCTGCATCTATAAAAATAAACGATTTGCCAATCTTGACCCTGTAACTTAACATGTCTGCAGTTCACAATACAATTTTTTACGCTTTCAGTCTGACCAATTAAATTGTAAGATCATAAAAGCCATTAAAATAATAATTTTCTCTAAAGAGAACAAAAACAGCGAAAAAGAGGTATGAAATGTAGTTTTGTTCATTACAAGGGAAATGCTCCATTCAGGGCATAGATTGAATGCGCTGCATTTCACTGGTGCCACAATTACACTGAAAGGTCAAGTATTACTGCATCTTGTGTTCAGTGCTGCATGCTAAGCATTTCTTTTATCAAATGACCCTAGTGCAGTGAGCGGTACAATGGCTTGAAGAAGCAGATAAATGCTTGACAATTAAATGTATTTTTTGGCTTCATGCAAGTAAGACTTCCTATATAAAACCTCGGGTGATTGCATTCATTGTAATTGTACCATTTGTCATGCGCAAACTGAGATGCAGATGGATGGTCTGGATGCTTTTTCCAGTGTGAAGCTTTACATTACACGTTAACTGAAGTAACTTAATATTTGGACAAAATAAATTTGCAAAGCTATAATTTGATAAATAAGTTTTGATTAATTAACAGCGAATTTTGGATATAGAAAAGAAATCAACACAACTTTTTCAACACAAAAAAATCGGACTTTTTTTTTCTCTGTTTGGGAAAAAAAATACTTTTAAAACAATTACTATTTTGTAGAGGGGCTAATAATTTTGTTCTCAACATGCAACATTTTATGTCAAGATATTTGCATTTTAGTGTTGCATTTTTATAATTAATAAGTTTGACTAGTTCAATGAAACACATGCAACAAACGGATAATTCGATATCTAGATTGTATAGAGTCTTTGAAATATTGGTTTAATTTAAAACTATTCAGGTACAGTAATTATATGTAAAACTCAAGTGCAAGGTGCGTGGCGACGACGCTTCAGAACCACGGACAGCACCGGTGGACCAACAACTTTAATGACTTATGCTGAAACGAAAACAAATTTTATGTTAAAACTAAATACATGTTAAAAATAGCTTAAGCTTTTTTCTATTAGTCCTCCACATTCAATTGCTATGGTGTAACAAACAAGTATTCCGCTTCATAATATTAAACCAGTACTGTATAATGTTCAATACAGTTTTCCTCCATTTTCCTGTATTTTTTTAAATCACAAAAAAACTATTTTGTTCAGCAAAATCAAGCTATTGAATGAGATTATTCCGTGCTTTATTGATTTGTTATTTATATAGCATATTCCTAAATAATATTATTTTTAATATTAATAATAATAAAAAAAGTGCTAAATTATAATTAATTTCTTTGTGGTGTGTGATATCAAGACATAGAAGATTTTATTCTGATATGACTGCTTTGGGATTGGAGTCTAATTGCAAGAGGTGACAAAGACCTTTGCACCTTTAGTCTCGAGGACAGTCAGCAGTTGTGCAACGTGTGTGAGTAATAGTGATGAGAGCATACACACTTTCAACAAGTCATTTTCAACAGCTACAAGCATCACACAAAGACCACACACCGAGCCTCAGAGATGTTAATGTAATCTAGAGTCTTTCAGAGAAGCTTTTACAAAAACGAATCCTTTAACAAAAACGGAACCTAATAGACTCGTTCGACATCGCAAGTTTGATGAAAAAAATAATTTCGTTTAAACAGTTTTAAAAACTACATTTTATTTAATCTTTTCGGTGGGTATCAATACAAAAACAAATGTTTTTTTTTAAATCCGTGCAAAAACCCCGTTCGATTTCCGTTATTTCTTTTTTTTTTTGGTTGGTTACATTTTTTTCCAGATGTTTTTTTCTTTTTCCAAATTGGTCAATACAAATGGCATAACACAAAATTATATCATTTCAACATAGAGCCGTACATGAAATATAAATGAAGACATTTTACAATTATTATACTTATTATTCGACGACTTTAAAATTATTTTGATGTATCAATACAACAAGTTTCTGCTAAAGATCAGCATAGATATTATTTTCGACGAAATTTTAAAACGAAAACACCATGTTATATTTCAACATGATCAGCAATGCTCTAAAATATTGGTGCATAACTTGCGATGTGTCATTAGATATTCGAGAGAAATGTTTTAGTTCTGCAAGTTTAAAACATCCTGGTCTATATCCATAGAATTCCATTCAGCTAAACCATAAATCAAACGTTTAGTAAAAAAGAAAAAAATTGCACAAACATTGAGATAGATAGACAGACAGACAGACAAATAGAATATTAATATTTGTCTGAACAAAAACATATCTAAAAACCAATAAATTAAAACCGATTCTTTAAAGCATACGTTAAATATACAGCACTCTAAAAATGGTTTAAAATCAACATTAATAACTTTAACGTATAAGAAAGAAAGAAAGAAAATAAAAGGACAAGAAAAGAAAAGGAAAGAAAGAAAGAAAGAAAGAAAGAAAGAGAGAGAGAAGGAGACAAAGAAAGAAAAAGAAAGAAAACGAAATGCAGCCATATTCAGATTTTACTAAATGTTTGTAGCAAATATGTTATCCTAAAACGCATACTGTATTTTGATATGATCATGTCAAGCCGTCGTGTGTGTACATATAAGAGGAGTGGGTGGCCACATTTGATTTAGCCTCTGATCTTCACAAACACGGACTTGATGGACAACATTCTGATAAGTGTGTTTATTAGGTCTAGCAGTGGTATTTAGAAGAAACCAGTGTTTGTAGAGTAAGGTGATTAATAAGTTAGCTTTTAGGGGCGTTTGTTTGATTAGTCATGTGTGTGTGATTGTGTGTGAGTGTGCGTGCGTTGTGTAAGTTTCTTTCGAGAAAAGACCTCACCCGTACTGACTCAATCACTTAACAACTCTCCTATAGCTGTACAAAATCCAGGTTAAGGGTTTATCATGTTTATTTCATTCACATCTTGCTTTGTTGAAGCCAACTTTAAACAACAAATAGCAAAAACGTTTATTTAACTGGTTATAGTTTGTGTGTGTGTGTGTGTGTGTGTGTGTGTGTGTGTGTGTGTGTGTGTGTGTGTGTGTGTGTGTGTGTGTGTGTGTGTGTGTGTGTGTGTGTGTGTGTGTGTGTGTGTGTGTGCGTGCGTGCGTGCGTGTGTGTTTTCATTTCACAATTTATTCACAAAATATTTTGTGCATGGATTGCAGAATAAACACACACCAATTATTGTGAAATGTGTTACTGCCATTTGTCAAATAAAACTTTGACAGACTCACCGAATTAGTTTTCAAAACACTTACGGTAGCTTTACATCTGGTGAACTTGAAACGTCGTGCGCACGCAAAAATACACTTTCGTTTTGAGGAAACTCTCCAGCTACATTAAACGATCTCTGCTAGTCTGATCATTTTATTTTAGTGCATCACTCTCGCAAAATGCCTTGTCACTTTTGGCCACGATTCATTCTTACATCAACACATATTTAATAATCGTCGTTTGAATTAATGACATAATTTATTAATATGATTGCATGACTGCTTTGAAGTCAAATATCTATGTTACAAGAAAAGCAAACGTACAAATAACAGTAGAACTGAAAAATGTGACCCTTATCAATAAAAATTAGTACACAATATCGCTAAAAACTATATAATCAAGTCCAAACCTTTTACATAAATATACAAGCTACTTCTCATAGTGAAGTCTATAGCGAATCGTGAAAGTTTTAGGAGTTTATCTTGGGAGAAGTCTTTGTTAAAATCGAACATTTGTTTATTCCAAGATAACTAGGATTTTAGAGTTTATCGTCGCCGAGATTCCATTTAAAATCTAGTGTGTATAAATAATCCCATCTTCGTGCGGATGTTTGGCGCTCATCCTCTCAATAAAATATGTGATACCTTTTGACATCTGGCAATCCTCGTGCTGCTCGGAGCTTCTCAAATCTCCCTCCCGCGAGATTTTTTTCCCCGGGAGAACAAGAGTTTCGTGTTCAAAAAACGTTACGTCTTTCATCGTAAAGTTCACGTCGTGCGACCAGAGAGCCTTTTGATACGGATCCGTTGATTCGTTATCACCATGTCCTGCCATAAAGCAGCGCGGAGCAGGGTAAGGCAGCTCCATAATCGGAACCGGAAGAGTTCAGGTGCGAGAGGCCGGACACCTGTGTCTGGAGAGATGGAGGGCTCGAAGCGTGTTGACCCAGATCTGGAGACTGACCAGCACTGCCAACTTGCTGGTTTTGATGCTGACCCATAGAAGAGGTGTTGTTGGACATGATCATTACA
>MU204241.1:1746616-1788694 GCA_017309775.1 Paedocypris sp. Pulau Singkep
CATTACATACAGTAACCAATCATAACAATGAATAGTTGCTTATTACTTTTTAAACAAACTCAATTTCTTGAAATTTTGTATACCCTTAAAATAAAAGTGCAAGACAATTGCATTTGTAGTTTATTTTGTATTTTATTTATTCATATAAAACATAAAAGACAGTTACAAAAACACTAGTAAATAATAAAACGCGTACAATTTGTGATTGATATAAAACGAACCTTAAAAGATGTGCAAACAGCATTTTATTTAAACGATATTGAATATTCTCTCTACTTTAAACAAAGAAAAAAAAAAAGAAAAAAAAATACTTTTTCCTCCCACAAAACAAAAACTGCGGGGTTTCCATTTTCTATTCTATCAGTCCAAGTGTCCTATTTGCTATCTGTGCATTAAGTGTTTCTCGTACTCTCACCACACGCAGAAATGTTGACGAGAAGTTGTTCTGTTGGCAAAGTGCTGGTATGGGGGGAAAAGCGCGAATGGTGCCTGTTGCTGGAAAGTTTGGACGCTGAAAGATGCTGATGCTGAGGATGCTGCTGCTGCTGGTGAAAACACGCAGCTTCCCTTTTCGGTATCAATGGGGCAGTTCTGGTACGGTTCACCATCTCGAACCAAAATTGGCACCACGACCCTCCGCAGAAGTGGAGGATGGTTGAGCTCTTTTGAACACTCGATCCGCGCTCTCTTCATTTTGTATCTGTGGTTCTGGAACCAGATCTTCACTTGCGTGGGCGTGAGGCGAAGCAGGTGGGCGAGCTGCTCGCGCTCCGGTGCGGACAGGTAGCGCTGCTGGTGGAAGCGCTTCTCCAGTTCGTAAGTCTGAGCTTTGGAGAATAGCACGCGTCGCTTTTTCCTCCTCTCGTGCTCCGCGTCCGCTGTTAGCGCGTCAGTTGCCATCGAGTTTGAAGAAGCCTCGGGGTTGCTTTCGTCAGACGCTAAAACACGTAACGGAGAACATTCTTTAAATGCCAGTGCACCAAAGTCACGCTTGATACACATGAACACGATTACAACACAAGAGCTTTGGAATCATCCAGAACGTGTGATGTAGTAGATGACTTACACATGCAGTGGCCCCGGTCACTCCAGGAAGAGTAAGGCGAGGCTGCGCGTGACTCCGCGGAAGGATGCGCGCTTTTCTCGTTGTCATTTTCGGGTAAATCCAAGATGCTTCTCACCGTGAAACTAAACTTGTTCGACACAGCCATAAGGAATTCTCTTAGTTTCTGATAACTCCAAGAGCGAACATCGGCCTCGAATGTCTGCGCAATCCCGCTGCCCTTTACAAGCTGCGAGCCCAAGTGATAACGGTCCAGTGATGTCGTGGTGTTTATATAAACACAAGTGGTCGCTGCTCTGAGGCCTCTCCTCCTCATGGGGTCCCAGGGCCAGTGACTCGTGTTCTTAAACCCCTGCGGTGGTAGGTGTGAAGTCGGCAAAGAATGGCCCGTTACTTTCACAATGATTGAGGGTAACGCTCCTTACCACTGCCGATTCGTGCGACTTAGTGAAAAGTTGGAAACAGATAATGGTAATTGTTGAGGTTGAATCACGTCTTGGGTGGCAAGTGACAACAAGACCCCCTCCTTCCTCTGTGCCTCACTCAAATAACATATCGGATATTTGCATACAAAGTGATCCATTAGGGTCCCAGAGTTGGTTTTCCTAATTCGTTTACGAGGGGCTTGCATTTATTGCAGGTGCAATTGCTTAAGCACAGAGAGACTGACCATTGTCCAACGATCCAACATTCGAGTGACAGAGCAACATGATACGTTTTATTGGCCATGCGATTCTGCGTAAGAGCTGTGACTATGCCAATATAGGCCTCTATAAATCGAGCAAAATGTACCACAAATTCCACATAAAATATCACTTTTTAAAATTGACTTAATGACACTTTGGGGAAATTGCATTGAACCAAGCAACATTAAAAACATTTTTATATAGGACACACACACACGGTTAATACACATCTGTAGAGTTGTACATTGTGAGGCAGTGAACATCAAAACCGCAGAAGCAAAAACTGTAACTGTAACATTTTTGTAACTAAATTATATCGCCATATTGACAAATCTCACTTTATGTATTTTATATTTAGTTTTTTATATACACAAGTTTGTTTATATGTGTGTGTGTGTGTGTGTGTGTGTGTGTGTGTGTGTGTGTGTGTGTGTGTGTGTGTGTGTACACGGGCATGGCTGATCCCGGGTCTGCCTGTGTGCGCGCGCTTCGAATGACTGCAGAGACCCTCCTAAACAGACCGAGTATCCCACCTCGTCTCGTCGTCCTGGGTGGTCGGACGAGGGGAAAAAGAAACACAAATACACGTCAACCAGCGACTTGGACAAAGGAGAGAAATGTAGCCCCGCGTCCGAGACCCGTTGGAAGCATTTGTTCCAGTCAAGATTTTGCATTTGTTCAGTCGTGAAATAATGCTTGATTGACGCCCCTGCACAATGTCCTTTAACTTTCTGGAATAAATCCCTGTTTGTTACTAGTTGTCATGGTTTTGAAAAGGGATCTGAGGAGCCATCTACTACTACACGTCTCACTGATGACCAAGTCGGGATTATCATTTCAGAAAAAACTTTTATACAAGAATGTAAATTTGTATAAAACGAATTCATCTGATGTTGTAAAAATAAAAGCGGAACATATATTTTAAAAGCACTTTCAAATATAAATGTAATAGGATTTAGAACACTATATGTAGTTTGTTATGTTTTAGGCTTAATTTTAAATCGTTCACGTTAGCAGTAAAATATCTCAAACAAAGAGCAAAATGTTTACCAAGCTCTTGGAATTTAAGCACACAATCTCAGAGAATAAACACGGATTGTAGTAGGCACACAGTTTGGTGTGTAATGACCTCTCATATCTCCTTAATCTATTAGACGCCTACAGAAGTATGCTTCAAGAAAAGTGCGCTCTCAAACAGCCGAGAGCTCTTCACTGGTAAATATTTACTCATGCTGCTTGACTTTTCTAACCCAAGTAGTCAGACAACAAAAACACAAAAATGTAAATAAAAATGTACATTTAAATCTCAGGTTTTTAACATGAAGCAAACTAAAAATAATCACAAGCTAGGTAAAACAATTACTAAAATATCCACAAATTATATCTCAAACTAAACATAATATTACTAAAAGGCAGAAATAGGTTTTTGAAAAACAGTGATTTTGTAGTTTAATTAACGGTTTTGACTTTGAGATACATTCAGCAGTGGGTTAGAAATGACAAGTTGTAATTAATCTATTCTGTGCAAAAAAAAAAAAAACGCGCAAAAATTAAAATCATATTAAATTTACTACGGCAAATATTGGAAATTAACTTAAAGGAAAGAACCACTTCACTTAGGAAATATATTTATATTGATAGTCATACAATGATTGTTATTGCAATTATGCAGGTTTTATGGCCTTTAAAAGAACGAAGTTTGTTCATTGCCACCATTTCAATTATATCAAATTTGAATAAATTGCAATACACTGTATATGAAAGCATGTTGCTAGTATTTTGCTGCGTTTTGGCAGAACGGCATGGACGTTCATTTTAAATGGCACCTCGAACAATAACTTAAACTAAAAATGTAACAAACCTAACAAAAACAAAGCACTATTTAAATATAGCGTGATATAATTAAATCATTTTAAAGATAATTCTATGTACTTATATAAACCTTTGGCTCATATATTTAAAGTTCTAAAACTCGGTCTACAGTATTCTTGGCAATTGATCAGATTAATAACGCTGCACACAAGTAAAACAAGTTAAAACGTTGTTGCGTCTTATTATCAATCCCTATATAATGATAAAAATGATTATCAAAGTCATTTAACGCAACAAAGATCAAACGAAAAATGTATGTTTTAATCCAGTTGATTGCAATCAAACAAAACACCTAACCATTCAGTTGTTCCTTCAATTGTTGGTCATAATTTACTCACCCGCATTGTCTTCAACAACGAAACACATCAACCATCTATAGCTAAAGTTAAAACAAACATCAGCACCTGCATGAACGTCGCTCAAATAGTTTAGTTGCGCTTGGAAACATTTGTTTGTAATTTTGTATAATAAAAATAAAATCAAAACAAACAAAAAACGTGGGAGTAAAATCCAGTAGAAAAAGCAGGGCTTCTGCTCTCTCATTTTCTCTTCACTAATCGTTGACATCGGCAGTGTAAAGTCTTTACTACAGTCTGTGAGGCGTCATTAGGAGAAACTGGAGAGCAGGATCCCATTACTCCCATGTTTGATGTCTTTACACGTGTCAGCAGATATAGATTTATGAAATCAGGTTAAAAATACAATTTTCTTTATCTTTACAAAACGTTTGAATGGATCTAGAATGGCAAACAAATTACTTTGCCTAGATCTTTCTTTTGTTCTGATGCATATTAAATGTTTGTGAATATATGTTATCTAAAACTATGACTCTGGAGTATTAATATAACAGTTAGAATACGCACTTTATATATTTTTATTATGACTTCATAAACTGGAATGTTGTGAGAAAGCTATATGCACACAACACATTATTAATAATACACAAATAATAAAAAAACATTGTATACGTTTACTAAAATTATACAACTTATCACACATTTATTATCTATTATTTATTAAAATCCAATTTTTATTTAAAATGTAAAATATTGACCATGGTTTTAAGTCAATTGTACAAACACAATTGTTGCGTAATATGTTATATATTTCTATTTTGAGGCTTTTAACAATCCTGGGTAATTTAACAGAGGCCATTAGTCTAAGTAAAGCACTGTCGAAAAGTGGTAAAAGGCTGCCTCCCCAGGCAGAGTGAAGAGAAAATCCAGTTCCTGGTCCGCAAAATGTCTTTTTAAATTGATCTGACGCAGTTTTTCTAAAAATGGTTAGGTCTTTAAGACTGCAGGATGTGTTTTAGACTCATTTCAGCTAAATAAAAACGTGTTTCCGTAATTAGTTGTATCAAAACAAAGTGTTATGTTGTTTCATTTTTAATCAATAAAACTTTATGACAGAGATATTGTAAAACTTATTGTAAAAGTTACATTCTGGAAAAAAAAAAATAAAAAATCTAATTAGCTTGTTTAGAACAGCCAGTTATAGCAGAGACAAAGTACAAGTTGTACTTTGTGTACTAACCGTAATTGTACAGTAGAGGGGGCTGCATGTTTAGTATATCGGATGTTTTTCAGAAAGTTTTAGTTTGTTATTGTAGATTTTGTACTCAAAATAGCTGTACATTAAAATAGAATAAAAACAATTCTATATAAATAAAAATAATCATAAATATAAAATATATTTTCCAGATAAAAACAATTTCCCAGTTGAACTATCACGGGTCATTCAACATAATGACATTTTATTCTTTCTTTTGACAGGATGTCGTGATCGATGGTGGATAAAGTTTTTAATCAGTTTATAATATTCTAGGTTATTTTAAATTAATTAATGTATATACAGACAAACAATACAAACGCTGTCCATGTGAATCACGCTTAACACAGTCATAAATATTGCTGGTTTTGTCCTATGCCTTACTGGCCCCAAAAATCTCCTCATTACGGCCGGATTTAGGTTTCAAAAACTGTAAATCTTTCAGAGGTGTTAACTTGCAAAGCAGTTACACTGTGTCAATGCAGATAAGAGTTATTGTTAGTTGATCATTTTACCTACTGTTTAAATATAAATAATAATAAAAAAAAAAACAAATAATTAAGGAGAAAGAACTATTTATGGGGACTTTTAAACGGATTTAAAACTTTGAAATAATCAATTAAAATACATATCAGGACTAATTTTAACTTTAAAGTTAGCAAGATCTTTAAAAAGTATTAGACCTGCGGTTAATTGAAAAAATAAATAAATAAATAAATAAATAAAAAAAAAAAATATATATATATATATATATATATATATATATATATATGTTCTGGTTTTTTATTTGATCCAATACTTTATTCGATTAGATTAATATCTGAACACGCTTTTTCTTTACATTCCAATGTTTCAGGAGATTTCCATATTAAAACCCGAGTAGGCTGCATACAGATGCCGCAAAATGATATTAACATCAGATTTGCCAATGCCTGGAAAAGAAGAAACAATTAAGTCTGCAATTAGATTGAGTAGCAAATTATTCACATTATTGTTGTTAACGAAAGTTATTTCCAACATCATCTTTAGTGGAAAACATTTATTTTCATTGTTTTTGCTTTCCGTCAATATATAGGAACAATAATTGACGTTTAAATGCAGATTCGACTGTTTTCAAAATTCAGTTCAGATTACAGTTCATGCAACTGTTCATAATATTTCTTTGTTGAATATTATTATGAGAAAACAATGAAACAGCTTTCAGACTCAGCAATGGGTTAGACAAATGTATGCATTAATGCACGATCAATTTAATATTTCGCGCCAACGAGACTAAAACAGCCATAGCATACATTTTAGATACGTACTGTACAATTTGCATGTTCCTAAATCTGGAACAAAAAAACATTGAAATCGAAGTTAAGCTAAATCGATTTTTGTAGATAAGACTAAAGACAACAACTGAAAGTGTTTAACACAATTTGTGTTTAAACCCAAATTCTACTGACATTATGACAGCAGGTATGATGATATTTATGACAAATCATCTTTTCGGTCTTTCATTTTAGTCATGCACTCTGCTTTTCCGTCATCAGATGGGGACAGTAGGACCTGAGTTAACAAACACCACTCAGTTTTGGACATACATGAACGTATTTTAAAGTTTAAATTATGAGTACTTTTTGTAAGAGTTCGTTCCATGCCTGAAAATATCAATTGATGTTTTACTACAATAACGACACGTTTATTTGAAATTGTTTGTCCTTAATATTCACAACTTCAAAAATTACAGATTTTACAAATGCATCTATTAAAGCTGCAACATCAAAATGTTTCATAGAAAAATAAATCCACACAACAAAACGATCACTCAGGTACACGAAAACGCGATGTTTGGATCACCCAACATGTTTTGCCATGAACACAAATTAGCAAAAACATTAAATATATTTATTTTATTTAGCACAACGACATTAATAAAATCAGAAATATATATGAAAGCCGAAAGTTGTATTATTGACCTAATTAAGTTAAATACTCAAGTTAACAAAAAATAAATAAATAAATAAAGTGTAAGTGACGAATCCATATTGCATCAACATGCATTAGTGTGCAATACTGGTTTGTAATCAGATGTTGCAAACAGACATATTTAATTTACATTTATGTTAAACATAAATTCATTAACTTTTCTGCTTTTGCTATTCACTCGAGTCTAGACCAAATGTAAGACATACATTTTTGTTCCTCGAAAACAATAAGTAATTTCCCATATGTTAGACAATTTAGGTAACATACTGTAAATCACCAGATATTAACTATAGTTTTGATAAGCAGAAAACACATCGATTCTGATTGTTGTTAAATAATAAAAGTATAACAAATAATGGTACTTCTTTTTTTCATTTATCAGAACAGACACGTTTGACTTGACAATAACAACAAAAATAGAAACACGCGCTCACTCACGCATTCAAGCACACTCAACCTCTCGCTTGAAATATTATACCTCACTATTTTATTGAAACGGGTGTGAATACTCGAAACTGCAAGAATCCAGAAATGTAATATGCATTTTTTTTTTCAAAACAAATGGCCGACTATAATAAAAATGTAGCATCTATCTGTCGACAGGTATTGTACTCCTGCGTGCAAATTAAACGCGTTACTGCTATTACAGTCAGGATTTTACATAGATAAAAGAACGTCGGTGGTTTTTTTTCTGCCCAAATGATTTTGTCCTGTGAGGATTTTTGTAAGCAAAATATTGACCCGCAAAATTATGCAATGGTTTATTCGAGCAAATAATTCCACGTATGCTTATGAAACAAAAAATTAATGTATAGTTGGAAAACTTACCTATCTTAGATCTGCCTAAAAAGAAACCCAACACTCGACTAAACCTTGTCGACTAGTTTACATTTTCAGAGCGCAAACTTTCGCCGGCGCGAACGCCTGTCAAAGCCGCGAGCCAATTAAACGCCCAAGCGCCGAAATGGCGTCATTTGATTGGCCGACAGAGTCTCGTTCTGCGGGTCCAGCCCACAATTTTCAAGGATTGAAATGTAAGTCTGTGTTCGCTACCATCAGGAAACAGAAGGCAACTTTTGGTCTCTTGCAGCTTTCGCATCCGTCTCGGACGCTTAATTTTAATTTACATAGGATTCGGTGCAATAACAGCGAGCTAAACTGGACGCGGAACACTTCAGAAAAGTGCAGCAGTCTGAACTTTCATTTTTCATCGGAAGGCTAAACGCGATGGGTAAGATGTATTTCGCAATTTCACACTCGGAGAGAGGAGACATCTGTAAACACTTCATATCTAAACGCTCAGACTGTGTAGTAAATAAAGGCTTCTCGTTCCATAAATCTGGCTGATGCTTTGGCAATGTAGGAAAAATGCGTTCGTCACTAGATTCCACACAGAACTAATTTGTATGTTCATAAAGCCACGTGTTTATATTTGAATGCTGTGATTTTTTTTATTTAAATATACACACAATTATAGAAAATAGCACAATTTGAAAAAAGGGGCATTTCAGTATGATAATTAATTCTTTATATACTTTACAGAGAATTGTAAGCTTTGTTTTAGAAGAAGTCGAGGGCCTGCTAAAGACAGATGTTTTAATCAGATCCTCTACCATTGTTTTTCTCCCCCTCATATATATGTGCATCACCAGAGCCGGCCTTTGGGGAGGTGAACCAGCTAGGAGGCGTTTTTGTAAATGGAAGACCCCTGCCCAACGCGATCCGGCTCAGGATAGTAGAGCTGGCCCAGCTGGGCATTAGGCCCTGCGACATTAGCCGGCAGCTCCGCGTCTCCCACGGGTGTGTGAGCAAAATCCTCGCCCGCTACAACGAGACCGGCTCCATACTTCCCGGAGCAATTGGCGGCAGCAAGCCGAGGGTGACGACCCCGACTGTGGTCAAGCACATTCGGACTTACAAGCAACGGGACCCTGGTATTTTCGCATGGGAGATTCGGGACAGACTGCTCGCGGACGGCGTGTGTGATAAGTTCAACCTTCCATCGGTCAGCTCCATCAGTAGGATTCTTCGCAACAAGATTGGGAATCTGTCTCAACAGAACCAGTACGAGTCGGGCAAACAGGCCGCACACCCTCAGCCACAGCCGGCCTTGTCTTACAACCACCTGTACTCTTACCCCACTCCAATCGCAGCTACTGGGACTAAAGTGCCAACCCCACCTGGCATGCCCACTCTTCCTGGACACATGGCAATGCATAGGATATGGCCTTCCTCACATTCTGTCACAGATATTTTGGGCATTCGGTCAATAACGGAACAGCAAAGTAAGCATCTTTTCAGTTTTTGCATCGCACAGTCCGTTTCCGTGTGAAAGCAAACTCTCCGGGCCTTGTCATTATCTGCTTTATTTCTCTCTCCCAGACTTTTAAAACGTCTTCATGGAGCTTGAATTTGTTTCGGTTCATGGCGATGTCGCACATTTCAAATAGAACAGATGGTTTAAGGCGTCCATACAAAAGGTTACGTGTGGGAATATTCTACATGAAGGAATTGGGAATTATTATCGGATTTTTTAAAAGCTAGATCAACGTGAAATTAGAATTGTACTTTATTTAATTGTACGTATTTTTTAAACAGACCTTTGTAATACTTTTCAAGAAAAATATTGCTGCTTTTAACATTAAGAGATACGCTTAATATCTATCAGAAAGTTTAATTTTGACAAATTGTTATTTGAGTCACTCTTCAAACATTACACTATATTGTGATAATTACATTATTACAAATATGAATATGTTAAATTTTCAACCATAAAATTATCGCAAACTATAATATTTATCTGCAGTTTTGCAGATAAACCTTTAAATTGTGGATTTTTTTAAACTTAGAAATTGTAGATACTAACTGCATCAAAGAGGACAGGGTATCCAAGAAGACTTTGTTCAAGCATTTTCGAATCATCAGCAGATGTTTTTGGCGACTTTTGAAAAGCAAAATAAAGGTAACCTGACTACTTACTGTTAGGTGTAGCAAGCAACTGTTTTGTCTTTTAAGTTTGTTTTGTTCTTTAATTTTATAGAAAAGCAAACAGAAGTATTGTCTAAACAGTCAAAATGAAAATGTAAAATTTGAAGATTGTTTGGATATAAAAAAGTTAAATTAATATGTTAAACGCGAGCGCGCGCGCGCGCGCGCGCGCACACACACACACACACACACACACACACACACACGCACACATGCAGTGTTTCCATGTAAACAAAATGTTGAAGACTGTGTTTATACTTCAGATTTTATTATTCGTGTGTATTAAATGCAAGAGGTTAAAATAATGGAAATTCAGATACTGCCCTAAATTTATAGGTGGGCTTGCTTTTCCAATTTAAACTCCGAGAACCGTGTATAATGTAATATCCAAAAAGCAAGAAAAGAAAGCGGTTAAAGTAAATCACATTTGGCATTATTTAGAGCGTATGCTTGTCAGCATGCTTGCTCAAGGACTGAGATTGTGATGTCTTGGTTTGAGCTGTTCTCACATAGGATGTATTAGCGTACGAGATTTTAATGTTTTTCCATGTTTAGCTTATTCACAGTGAAATCTTTTGTACTGACAGTTCTGCTACGCTCGCTTGTTCTCTCTGACTCTAGTCTTCCATGTCTGTGTTTTGCCCCCCAGTTAGTGACAGTCCCTCGTTTTCCAGCGCCAAACTAGAAGAATGGAGCGCTATTAACAGGACTAATTTTTCGTCAGCGAGTTCTCCTCTAGTCAATGGCGTGGATAAGCCTCACTTAGAACCAGAAGCAAAATATGCACAGGTAAAAAAAAAAAAGAAGAAGCAAACGAGATTAAATAAATCTCCCCATGTTAACGATAAACATATTCAAGCTCTATAATACAATTAAGAAAGTAATATTAGAAACATTAGTATTATTTATGATTGTTAACCTAATTTTGTTTGTTTGTTTGTGTTGTTGCTAGTTGTACTTTTAGCACAGGTTTGAGATTGAGACTGCTAGTCGTTAATATTCATGATCTCATAATTGACCTACAATATGTTTCATCATCACAGTTGATGGCACCTCTGCGTCAAGATTGCGTAAAATGTCAACAAAATCAATTCTACAAAAAAAAGAACAAATGAAAAATATTTTTATACTTTTTAAGACAATTATTTTTTTTAAGACAAATATTGTTTCGCGTAAATTAATGCGTAAAATGCAAAACTTTGTTCAAGGGAGAATTTTATACGTTTTATCAAACCATTGGCATTTTAACACTTTAGTACGCTGAACAACAAATAACTAAAGAAAATCGGCACAAGGTTTAAATTCAGACCAATTAATTTGCTCATATTCAATAACTTCAATAACAAAAGTTAAAGATTATTTAAATACCAACCGTTTTACAGACATTTACTTTACTTGATCATATATACGGTACATTTAAAAAACACCTTATTTTGACATATTTATTTTTAACGAACCCTTTCATTTAAACGTAAACATGTTTAATGCAGTTTAATTTTTTACATTTCGAATTCGTGAAGAAAAACAATACCATTCAGAGTATAATATTAAAAAAAATATTAGGAACTAATGAAGAACAATTTTAAAATGCTATAAATTGCTTTCTTTGGTTACAAAAGACGAATTGAGCAGGAGATAAATGAAGGTTTTACACTTCCAGAAAAACCCAGAGTTTAAAATTTGTGAATGAAGGTAGAAAGGTAATGAAGATGTCCAATACTGTGCAAAGATGTGGGATGTTTTGGAGGACAGGGGCGCGACAACAATTAAATTGGTTAAACGTGTTTCATAGAGATTTATGTCGTGAAATAAACCGAAACACGTACCGTAAATACGGAACTTTCTAAACGAAAAAAGGACTTTAAAATGCTAGCGTTCGGAATTAATATGGATTGCACGAGTCGATATAATTTACATAGGTCTCAAGAAAGTATCAAACGTTTACTCAAATACAGTGAACAGGTTGTGACAAGGTAAACTGTATGGCATTTAATTCGGTTTTGCGTTTTCGTTGAGTTAACTATAAAAAGTTATGTTTCTAAAATAAATATGAATAAGATAATAAACATTTTGCTTTTATTAAAAAAATACCCCTTGCAGAAAAATATTCTCAAGTTTAGTACTTTAGTACCTTTGTATTTGTTCTTTGGAGATCTGAAGAGCATTGTAACAAATGAACAAATAAAGCCAATTTGATAAATTACAGCTGTTTTTACGTCTGATATTTAATGTAATAATTCTGATGACTTTTTGGGTCTATGCTAGAAATGCTTTATTGTACAATGATGACATAAAATCAACAAAATTATCAGTTTTTAACACACTTTTCATATTTATTTTTCCACAAACCAATACAGATGGGATCACGTTTATTTCTAGTGCGACTTGTTCCACATTAGTATGATATGACTGAGCATATTAATACTCTGCATCAGTAATTATTATGAATATATACCATATTACCAAAGAACAAGGGGATTCCAGCAGGTTTGAACATATTCTGAGCAATCAAACACGGTCCAAAATGAATTTTCAATATAAAAACTAATTTCCCACACCCTCAAAATATCTTGCCATCATGTGTTTTTCCATGTAAACTTGTGGACATCATTAGTCCACAGACACCTCACTATTAAGACAGATTTAGCCACAAAATCCTTCATTCACTGCTCTCTCTTTTTAGACGCCGAGTGGATTGCCCACAGTGAACAGTTATGTCACAGCTCCCAGCATCCATCCCTACCACCCTCCCACCCAAGTGTCACACTACATGGGGTACAGCGGCACCACGTCGGCCTATGTGACCGGCCCCACATGGCAGCCGCCCAGTGGCAGTGCTCTCTCTCCCCACAGCTGTGACATCAGCTCACCACTGGCCTTCAAAAGCATCGCTGCCATGCCAGAGACTCTCCACTCGCTTGCAGCTTCAGCTCAGTGACTTGCCAAGCACCAAGTCAGACAAGCTGCAGCATGGCCTATCCAGACCAGCTCTACAAACATATGGACTAATGGTACCACACTTCACATTACTTGTCCCATCATGTGCAACCCGCAAAGCCCGTGTTCTCCCGCCATATCAGCATCTCTCACTTGTCAGCACAGGAAAAACAACGAGAGCGAGGATATGCAAAGGCCTTTCTCTCCTTATCTAAACGGAGCTGAGGATTTACTAGTACAGAACATCGCCCAGTGATTCATGGCCAGCGGTCACTTGGTCCAGTGCAATCCTCATTTACTTGCAAAATCACTCCAATTTGGCTTCGTCTGTGAATAACAAGCCCCCCATAAAGAGTCTTCACGGACGTGTTTTAAACGGCACTAGACTGTCTTGTTGTTTTGTGTTTTTGTCACTCGAAATCACTCGTGCTTAGCCGGATTCCGGATTTTAATGTTCTTGGGAAACATGGTTCTATTTATTTGACTGTGAGGTACGTGAATGAAGGGCTGCAGGAGACGGAGGAGAGGAAGAACATTCTGACAGCAGGAGCGTTCCATCAGGACTGCACACCATTGCACAATGGAAATGAATGTATCTTATTAAAAGAGACATGAGTAAAATCTCTGCTTCACAACGTCTGCTCGTTTCCTTTGGTGGTGTTTTTTTTTAAACTTCAGATTCAGGCAATTGTCAAATTGTCAATAATTGTAAAAAAAAAAAAAAAAAGGGTTCTTTACACTTTATGACATTTTAAAACTACAAAATGAACAACGTGCCCTTAATTTCAGAAAAATGTATTTTTGTGGCGTATATATACATGTGTGTGTGTGTGTGTGTGTGTATGTAAATGTGAAATGTGTAAATGTGAAAAAAAAAAAAAAAACTTAAAATGAAAGTGAAATGAAGTATAAAAGGCTTAAAAGGAAAGCTGACGTGTTGCAGGAAACAGGCAGTTAGCCACTTCAAGTAGAGGGATTTCCCAGTGTCCAGTGCGGACACTGGGAAACACACACACACACACACACACACACACACACACACAACTCATACTTGTCATCTGACTCAATATTTTTTTTTAATGTATTAAAGGTAAATCTGTTGCAATAACTTTATTGCAGGAATGTTTACGTTGCAATCTAGCTTTGCTTTCAGTATTTCCAGTGAAAGTAGAACTGTTGTAAAAGACCGAAAAAGGTTACTAATTCATTGAAAACATTTGACAAAATGTTTAATTGGTGTAATCAATGTTGACGCTACACCACAATATTATTAATGAAACATGCACAGCAAAATTAGTATTGCATCTAATGTAAATAGCATATACATTTATTTCCTTTATATTGATGCATAAAGTCAAACATTTATGTGTATTTGGCAAATTATTTACACACATTATATATATATATATATTATAATTTTATATTACTTTATAATATAACACTTTATAATTATATTGTATGGAAAGTTTTGAGTGTATAAATATACACTAAATATACAATATATATGTATATATATTTATTAATGTTAAAAGCGCTCTACACAACTTCAGGATTCTGACACACACACTCGAGCCAGCACGACACACTCTTTGCTAACACCATCACACACACACACGCAGTATGTGCAGCAATGCAAACAGCCCTTCTGGCAGAGCGGCTGATTTGACTTGGAAAACACTTTCACCCTGAGCCGGTGGTCACGGACCGTTGCTTCGGGGTGGAGGTGCGGTGCGGAGCACATCTAAACCACCAAAGGAGGCCGTGCACCAGACAGCCTCCCCGCAACCTATTCTATTCAAATAAAGGCTTTGAATGCCATTTACCTACGTCCTGACAGCCCTGATACGGTCGTTGGCTTCGTCGACAATACAAGCGCATTGACTGGAAACGCGTATCACAGCCGTTCATTTCACACAGGGCCGACAGTCAAACCAATGCTTCCGAACAAAGACAAACCACTGTCTGAGTCTGAACACCATCCTGTTAGAGAAAAAACAAGCGTGGACGGATGGAGCACAGATCGTGAAAACACGCAGATCACTCCTACACCGAAGGTTTCTGAAACAACATGGCCAAAGTCACACGTTCCACGGCGGCACCGGGTATTTGTTAAGTTGTGACAGGAGGAAACGTGACAAACACCTTAATCTTAAAGCCTCCATTGAAAGCCAGGAAAGTGAAAACACACTTGCTCACGCGGCCACATCTGTTGAGAATTAATTCCTATGGAAAGTCAAGTCAAATGTCACATGGTTATCTTTAGCTGACTGTGTGCAATCAGGCTGGAGACAGGAGCGTGGAGCACGGTTACACTGCACAGAGGCTGCGAGGAGACCGGACCGAGGTGCTAGATTGATTCTAAGAGGCGGCTGACCATAAGCAGACTGTTTGTCTTGCTGCACTGGAACAGTACGCTTTAAACACGCTGAGGCTAGGTGCTTAGTACAGAAAACTCGCCGTTTATCTCCAAAGTAAGGCCGAGCTTCATAAGTCTCGTCTAGATGATGAACAGCAAAAAAAACCCCAAAAGAAAATCAGTTTGTGAAATAAAACATCTTTGGTGTTTCAAAAGGCCGTTTTATCACTTCATGGAGGCTAAAATCTAGAAAGGCATCTGGATTCGCCACATTCGATGATGCAACTCTAGTTTGTTGAAAGGATGGACAATGTTCAGCCAATCAGAGTTCAGATCCTGAAAACCCAGACTGACAAATGAATATCGTTTCTGCATGTGAAAAAATGCCTTCCATCAGACCAGATAAAACATGACCTTTGAAAGAGAAAGAAAAAATATGATTCGGTCAGGATGGAATCCAAAGAACGACTGCTATATTGTCCTACCTGATCCAACAAGTTCTTCATCACAAATACGATGGAGGCCACAAGTTAGACTAAAGAGTGGTTTCAACTTTTTATGACGTATAAAAATGTATTGAAATATATGTTTGAGATACGTATTTTGCCATATAAAATCATTTTGTGAAATGGAAAAAAAAAACACTAAAGGACAAACATTTGACGTGATGGAATAGTCTAATTGAAATCAGAAAGTCTGAATCTTTAAACATAATACAGTAAGTAAATATAAGTAATAATAATAACAAGTAAAAAAATTAGTAATAAGTAAAATAATAAGTAAAAATGAGTAATAAGTAAAAACAAATACGGTAAATAAATATAATCTAGCGATTCAGTGACAATGTTAGATGAAAACCAGCCACATTTCATCAAATTATACAAAGTTTCCAGCTAGAAAGATCACAAACATGTGACTCCAGTGAACTCCAATGAACAGAATGACCAAAAAACATTTCAATTTGAAATAGATTTTCACATAAGTAATTGTAAACTCTTTTTATATTGAACTCATTGTCAGAAAATTGCTGTACGCTGGCTAGACGGTTTAATTTAGTCTTTAACTCTGCTTCAAAAACATGGAAAATAATAATGTTTAAATTGAGTGTGAACACAATTTCATTTCCTTCTCAACAGGATTAATAAATCCAGCAAATCCCGTGATCTATAATAGCTTGCGAGCTTTCATTATTAAATCCTAACCAAACCTTTCAAGTGTACGTTCCAATACCGCGCGACACTTGACAATAATTTGAAATGTCCAAGTACAATCAAAGAAAATTGAGCCCTTAATGTTTCATCAACATTTTTTACTGTAATACTGCTCGACATGGATCACATATTTTGAGGTAATTTAAACATTTAAAGACAGCTTTTTAATTAAAAATTGGCTTTCATGGCAAATTTGAAAAGTCACGGCGACTGAAGCTATTAAGAAGTGAAAGCCGAGTGCATTCGGAAGTCTCTTAAACACAGAATCCCACATGGAAAATCCCGCAGGATGATGATTAAAACATCTACTAAAGCCAAAGTCTTTTTCAGGAGGTCATCTGCACCACGCAGCCGCCGTTTCTGTTCTGCTCCAACAGCAATGTTCATTTCTCATAAGATTTCAGTTGAAAATGAAATCCTGTTATTTACTGTTTAGTATTTTTGGTTTGGTAGTACAGTGATGGTAGATGATTTATGTACAGGCATGTTCTCAGCCAACTCTTCCACATCTGTGTGTGTGTGTGTGTGTGTGTGTGTGTGTGTTCTGTTATGCATAAACAAGAGACAGAAAGTCAAGCTGTGTCTGAACCTATAACAAAAGTGAAGGGTGTGTGACAGGAGAGTAACCTGGAAACAAATCTGAGGACGATTACAAAGGCCTGTGGCAAAACCGACACCAACGTGAGGATTTTCACCAGTTCTTCTTCAGCCAATCAGACACATATTCATAAACCAGCAGCATCACGGCTCCACCTACATGAAGTTAATAGTTAGATTAGCAAAAGTTCAAACACATTAGCTAGGAATGCACAAAATGCCAACGTATATAACTACACATATATTTTAAGGACAGTGTCTTTTTCAGAACCTTTTGTGAGATTAAAAATGCTCAATATGGCTAAATTAAACAAGTATAATAAAAAATAAATGAATACTCTCGGAAAAGTCAGTCAAATGACAAAATTATGATTCAAATTTGGTTCAAATGCTCAACAATTATGTGATAACTTGATTAAAGAATTATAATAACAATCTGATTATTATTATTATACATAATATAAACAATAACAAACATTATTATTTAACTCTGTACACACACACACACACACACACACACACACACACTTGTGTAATGTACATGCTGTGCTTTTCCATCCAGGTGCTATTTTTGTGCCGTTTATTTTTTTTTTTAAAGGTTTGTCAAATCTTGTAAGTTGTAGTGAATTCCCGCTCTTGACATTAATGCAGAACGAGGTGTGCAGGTTCAGCTGTTTGAAAGTCTGTCCTCAGCATAAATCAGGGCTTGGCATCATAAAGCTGATCTCAGTGCATCCCTACCACAAACCAAACGGTTTAATATTACCTGGTCCAAGTCTCATGATCTTGGGCACCAATCCTTTATATAAGGCCAGATATCTGCAAAACAAAACACAAATTGCCTTTCAGAATTCTAAAAAGGGTTGTCCTGTTCTTGAGCGTGCAGGATAGGTACGGCGAGTATAATGCCGGAGCAGGTATCGGGCACTAATAACTCTAATGCGTTCAAGCTGATCTGTGCTGCTGGGCCTGTGTCGCCGCCTCTGTCCTCTACTTGAGCTGGTGTTAATAAGGCTTAAGCCACTTCCTCTCTGCCCCGCTGTCTGATTAGACTGACCCGCTGAGCGCCGCGCGCCTCGTTAGGGCCCGCTTAACGACGCCTCCCATTGGGACCACTAATTAGCCAGGACTGTGTCATGTTAGAGGCCGGGACGGTATGGGGTCCGCGCTCGGCACCCGAAAACTAAAACAGCTTCAGTGTCACTCCGACTAAACTCAAGTTGCGCTTTCTTGCCTTTAATAAAAGCAAGTTGCCATTTCCTTTGTGCAAAAAGAGACAATCAAGGTCTAGAACAACCATCAAAGTTCCGAGGTTGCCATAAGGCTGGTCAAACTCGGATGAACAGAAAGACGTTAAAAAAGAGATGACATGGTCTTTACGTTAAGAAATGCTAAATTAGTAGAGTAACTGGATTGATCTTGGGATGTTATGGCCAGTGGTTTAGAAAATGATTTCATTTTATACACAATCCTGAGGTTTTCAACTTTAATCTAAAAAGTTCCCGTCTAGATGTAAGCATCCGCCTGAATTACCATTTAACACACCGCTTAAAATGTGCAAAAATATGAAAAAAATGGACTGTGCCAATAATATGTAAAATATAATAAATTCCCCTTAAAGAAAATGTGCTCTTCTTATGTGAAATACACTAAACCCTTCCTTGAAAAAAAACGGTAATCTACTGTCAGCTGTGGTTTCAGCATACATTTTATTTAAAATTCCTTACTGTATTTTTTTAATGTACAATATAAATGCTTTTTTACAGCACTTATATACAAATACTCAGGTTAACAAATCTTCCTGTTCTGAATTTTAAATGAAAGCAGCAACTTGGAGTCATATACAATATAATTATATTTTACAGTGAAATAGCTGCAAAAATTGACAGCGATTTTTGTGCATATTTAGGCAACATTTACACAATAATTCAGTGTGTAATACACCTTATATACAGGCGTAACTCAATGTCCAGAAAATACTGTAATCTGACACATTTACTTCTTTGTCAACATAAACATATGCTACATAAAAATATGCAAACAATAATGCTAATGTGGCAATATACGGCAAAGTTTACAGGAAAAAAAATGGGCCGTTTTTTAAAGAAAATGGCAAGGGAAGTTCAAACTATTCAAACTATTTTAGACAATTGTGTCTTTTTTCGTACATTCATCCTTCTTCGTGCCGCATCCAGTGTTCAGCTAGGTGACAACACAATCATGCTAAGATCTTGAGAGTGCTAACATGTGTTGTGCGTCCAAACTTGCCCTCTTGTCCCCCGTGGGCAGAGGAAAAACATAATTTGCAAGTTTTCTTGTAAGAGAATCACAAAGCAGTTCTTGTTTGGGAATGAGTTTGAAGAGGCTTGTCAGCTCTGATTAAGAAACAAGTTGTTGTAGCAAGTGGGTGCAGTGAAAGGTCTTACCCCTCTTCACGACACACAAGGCCCATGGTCTGAAAGCAACTACGATACTTGATCTCTCCTGGAACCGGCTGAGGGGCTTGGATACGGCTCTTAGCGACATCAAACGGAATATTCACGCAAGACGAAACCGTTCCTGACACCAGACCGATCGCAAACTTCCTCATGAATTCCAGTCTCGGGTCCTGCCAGACGAGAGAGCACAGCGTCCACTTACAAAGACAAATAATAACTCCATCTCAATTGACAATCTGGGTCAACATATAATTATTTGATTTCATTTCGGCAGTGGCTTTACGATGCCACACAGAACCTACTGGGTTCGGGTTTTGTACTTTATAGCTCAATTCAGGACAGTTGGTATCCATGAAGATGCAGAGATTACTAGTATCAACAGTAGCTAACTAGGAGAGATATGACGCAGACAGAGAAAGCGAGCGGGTCTGAGGCTCGAATAAAAGCTCAGATCATTTTATGGTAGTGAAGCTCAAATTAGCGTTTCACGAGGAGATCGAAGCTCAGCCATTGGCTGAGGCCGATCACATGACCAAGGACAATCTTCAGGAGAGGATTTATAAACAGAGTTCATGCAGGCAGACTGGGAGGCATATGGGGACAATTTGGGTAATTGGGCTGTGACTCGACACTGCTGTATTACTGTACCAAAAGAAGTCCAAACCAGCACCGCTCTGACATCTAATTGGCCAGTTTCATTTTTTTTTGGACAAGAGCATTTAAAACCATGCTTGACATGCTGCACTTGAAAATTGTATTGTACATAAGGTGCTCAGTAAAAAAAGCTGCGCTCCGCCGCATGTATTCTTCCACAGGAAGTAGTCCCCTCAATCCACTACATCTGCAGCTTTCCACGTGACGTAGAGTGATCGGGATTAACGCTTTCTACCACCGAGAGTCTGTCTAGAGCACTAGAGATTGTAGAATGGTGATGCCCAACCGAAGGCCATATCAGACTCAAAAAGGTGCCCACTTTTAAATTTATAACTATACAACTATAGAAAATAATTAACCAGAGTTTAACGCTCAACTGTTGCTAGTGTAGCTTATTTTAACTAGTTTTACTAGCAAAGGGAAGACTGAAAATTATTTGCGAGCACTTATTTGCTTATATTCGCTGAATGCTGACATTTGTGGGGTGTTTATATTTGTTAATAAAGTGATTTATATTTTATATTGCGCTTAACCACCTCTCTTAACCACAGAGCGCTCTTGTAACCAGGCTTGGTCATCTCAGTAGTGTAAAGTACCTGAATAAATGGACTGTGTTACGTTACTTGAGTATTTTTGGGCTACTGTGTACTTGTACTTTGATTCTGTGTCAAGTATCAAAAATATAAGCAACTTTTACTATCTACTTGACTACATTTTTGATTGAATACATATTACATTGTGTTTCCACGACAAGTTGGAATCGTTTTCAACCACGATTAATATCTTGGGCGGATGAGGCGATATTGTCATCTGCAGGATGTGTAAGATACTGGTTGCAATTTAAAAGCTAAATCATGTGAATTAGCGGTTCCACTTTTTTTTTGCACAAGTTCTTTTAAAATTTGATACCAAGTCGTCTTGGAATTGGTGACTTGTAACTTGTATTGGAGTAATTTTCACAGTAATGTATCAATACTTTTACTCAGGTATGGTTTTCAGGTACTTTTTACACCTCTGATTCCATTCGTCTGAGCACGGTTAAGTAACGTTAGCAGCTCTCTGGCCACGATGATGATCTTCGCACCGGTTGAAGAGAGAACACAAATCTTCAGTAGAGCTGCAACTGTAACTCTCCCCCAGAAAATACCTCAGTCTGCTTCCAATTAGTTCATCTGAGTAAATCTAATGCTCCAGTTTATACATGTGGAGCAGGCGTATGGTACCGTTTCCATTAAACAAAATTAACTTTTGTTTGGGAGTTGAGCCTTGCCGGATATGTAATCTGAACCTTTGAGGATGTGATGGAGAGCAAACAGGGAAGGTATTAGTGAGGTTTATCTTCTCCTCCTCCTCACTCACGCTTTTACTCCCAGTCAATCTACTTCTCCGTCCACGTCAAAGTGAATAATTGAGATTTTTTTTCCGTTCGCTCTTTTAAAATAAACTCTGGCCTTTATACTGCTCCAGTCGATGAGTACAGTCGTCAGCAGTAGATGTTCTGCCGTTAAAGTGACTCATTTCACATGCGTGTAAAAACAAATACAGGCCGGCATTAGAACATGTCGTTTAAAACCAGTTTGGTTTTCTATATAAACACTCATAGAGTCAAAAAGAAGTGGAAATACATGAGAAATAAGACAGCATGAATAGGTAATGTGGTGTTGTTGAGCACTTTACCTGACTGGCAGGTATGGCGTCCTTAACGTTAAAGTAGAAACCAAAGTAGATCATGTTGAACACACCATGGCGTCCTAAAGTAGAGGTCAAGCCCTTATTAAGGCCACGGAGCCCAAAGCCGTCTGTGTTTATAATAGTCCGAGCCTGTACAAACGTCGAGGGTTGCTGCACAGAGAAACACAACGCTGCTGAATTGCACTTGGTTACGTCGCAAGAAGCAAATCAATGACAGATTGACAATTAAACTGCTCCGGGCTCTTACCACAGCGAAAGAATCCCTGTTGGCCTGTAGGCTCACTTTCACTACCTCAAAGGGATTTACAACCAGAGCCTCGGTCAGCCCGGACCCCAGGCCGGCCACAGATAGTGCCTGGTGAGTTACGGCAGAGAGGCTTTAGTACAAGAGAACATGATGCCTCATGACAAACAAACAAGAGCTGCTCGCTGTCGGATTCTCTTGAGCGCTGACAGGACGCTGGCTCAGAAGATAGGTCACAAATCCAGGAACTAAAGTGAACAATGCTAGTGTGACACTTCTAGAAACATGTCTGTCCAGAGGAGAAGTCTGACTATAAGCCACGATCGAACTGCTGCTGTCAATCACTGGCGAAGGGTTGAAGAAGAAAAAAAAAAAAGCGGCCAGGAATTGAATGATGGATGAACTGGCCTCTCACAAAACGACAATGATAAATGACTGCGTTTATTGCAATAACAACTCTAATGTATGAGGGAAAGATTTTTACACATGCTGGAATGTTGAATTTAAAATATACATTTGTTATATTACACTAATCACCATAACTTCAATGGTTATTATGTTAATGGACATTTTTGCTTTTTTTGTTTTTGTTTTGCAAAAACACTACAGTGACAGTAATGCAATATATGTATATATATATATATATATATATTTAAAAAAATATATATATCTATATAGATAAACCCTCTGATTTTCACAAACACAAATCGAAATGTAATCATGGCGAGTCATTACAGAAAATGTTTTTACATTTTACATCCTTATACATTCATTATATACAACATATATATATATATATATATATATATCGTATGTATATATATAATAATAATAATAATAATATATATATATATACATAATTAATTTAGTTTGCTTGTATTTTACTTGATAATAAACAAACAATTCATAATGAATTTTAAAATTAATTCATTTTATTTCACCGTTTCTGGTAAATGGTTTTAGTTCAGAAGAGTTAATCTTTGTTTTCTCAGATCTTCTTAAAGCTGGTAAATAACCAAAACAACATAAAACATATTTTTAAAGAATTATATTAATAAGATTTTTCTTCTATAATATTATTACTATTAAATGCTTTAATTCATACTAATATAAATATTATTATTATAATTTCATTTTCATAATAATTGAAATAACGAAAAAACAAGAACGGATTGCGCAGCACTGTCAGCAGACACACAGCTGACAAAATATGAACTATTAACAAATTACTGATTAGGATAGTATAGATTTATCTATACTATTCACGTTTGCTGATCAAATTTTGCTTCCACAAAATTTTCTTCAGCTTTCACAAAATGCTAAAACAGAGCGAGGTTAGCATCTCGTTACAATGCGCTGTGCTAGACTGAAGCACTTGACCTTGGATGTCAGCAGGCTTCAGGACTACTTGAAGAGTGACAAAGGAGAACTTTGGGTATGTTTACACAAGGTGAGCTGGGGATAGTGCACCTACACCCTCGATTAATACCACTGAAATGTCTGTGTGATGACTGCACTCGCACATTCTGTCTATCTTGTGTGTGTGCGTGTGTGTGTGTGTGTGTGTGTGTGTGTGTGTGTGTGTGTGTGTGTGTGTGCGTAGCGATGCACACATGCTTGTGCACACATTGGAGAGAGGAGCAGGAGTCTTTACATGTGTTTTCCTCGCAATTGTTGGAGAGTCAGGAGGGAGATGGTGACTCTCTGGATCATTGGGAAAGGGTTTGTGACTTTATAAGCCATTTATGAGAGGGATGGGGGAGATTCTGGACCAATCGCACATTTATTCAGCCTCTAGCACATTTAGTCACCATCACACAAAATAATGTGTACAATTATAATGCTCAGGAGATTTTGTTTCCTAGCCCGTTGCTCACTGCTCACAGTCATAATTATTGGTGGATGGAGACTAGATATCCGATTATTATTATTATAATATTATTATTATTATAATATTATTATTATTATACACTTTACTATTTTGTGAATAAATGCATATTTTATACTGTACGCAGAATTAAATTCAGGATGTAAGCCCAGGCTTGAATTCCATTTGATACAATTATTCTTTAAATGTAAAATTCCTATAATGAAGCATTAAAATGTAAGAGTTATTGTGAAAGAGAGAGAGCGAGAGAGAGAGAAAATGGGAGAACAATATGAGTTGGATATGCTTAGCATCTATTTTTCAATGTGTCAAAAGTATCGAACCCTGCCATGATTTTATTAAAAAACATTCATAGTTCTTGACCATTTATTTCCTGCAGATTTTTTGAGACGGTCAGTAACTGTGAAGGTTTTTAGAGTTGAAAAATTGAGACGACGTTGAATAGAAACAAACAGGCCTGTCCTCAATGAAGCCATACATGTGTCTTATTTTCCTCCCTCTTGTGGATGGTGAATCATGTAGAGTCTAGTGAGTGGGCGGAGCTTGGGCTGCGACACTCAATCATGCAGACATTCTTGCTCCGCCTTCCTTCCTTACACACGCCATACATCACTCTTTCTAGTGCCTTCGAGCGGCGCATGGATGGACGTCTGTAGATAAAGCGGGTGGAGAGGGGTGATTGATAAGGCAGGTGAAAGTTTCTCCTCTTCGGGCTTCGCAACGAGACGGTGGAAGTCAGAAACGCCATTGGGCCGAGCTGTCAGGCAGACGTTCGTCAAGCTGGCTGCCACTGTGAAAGCTGTCAGAGTAATGAGCTTTCTCCTGCACGCCTCGCTGAGCAGCAATTGTCTCCATTACACCTTGTTCTCTCCGCCAGCACGCCATGGAGAAAAGAGAGCCGAGCGCTATTGTGTGTGCGCTATCAATGTCTCTCTGTGTGTGTGTGTGTAGCCGAGCTTTGTGTCAGATGACTTACCACGCCTGGTGATAAAGGAGTAAAACTCAGCAGCTTCTTGTACTGCTCAAAGGTGAAGAACTGCAGAGATGAGGGGAACCAGTCAGGAAGCATTTCAGACACAACACGCATTCACATACGTGCAGACAAGATGAATGCACCCACCCAAAAGCAAACACCGCTCAACTGTAATAAATGAGGAAACCCGCCAAGCTGCCAACACGACACTACGCAAATAAAACTACACACAGACAACGAGTACAACCGCATCCATTTGATTTAACAAAAGCTCTGCTCAGCTTGACTGGTTTTGAATAATAAAAGTTGATGTCTTGTGAAATACACTTTATCGGTTTAGCACAGCAATATTGTGAACTAGAGTAATGCCATAGTCACTGTGTGTGTGTGTGTGTGTGTGTGTGTGTGTGTGTGTGGCCATCTTTTTAGACAATCCACTAAAAGCGAAAAGCCAGACATTTGAGTTGAATGTCAAAGCATGACATCTGTTGAACATGAATGACTTGATGAATAATTGACGACAGAACTCGTTGTAGTGTCATAATTATTTCATGCTAGTGAAGTTATGACAGCGAGACACTGAAACCCATTTCAATAAAACCTGGTTTGAATAAACATTTTCTATTTCTATTGATTACTTGGACGGATGGATGAATGGATGGATGGATATACACACTCAGACAGAAAGATGTAATTGATGGATAGATAGAGGAATAAATAAGATTGATGAGAAGACAGACAGACAGACAGACAGACAAATATAATTACTGAATGTATTGAAGGATGGATGAATGGATGGATGGAGGGAAATACAGACAGACAGACAGACTGAAAAATAAAGTTTATAGATGGTCGAATAGACAGATGAGGTTGAACAGACAGACAGATAAATAAAAAGTAAATGAAAGCATGGACGGACGGATGGACGAACGGACAGACAGATAAACGACTGGAGAAACAGACACAGGTTTACTAACACACACCACCTCCGACCCGCCTACACACACACACACTAGCTTACTTTTTGTTCCCTCGTTTTGTGCACTAAACAGCCACAGTTGGTGTTCATCTAAACTCAAGTGTATATACTTCTGCTCTGTTTACACGTGATACTAAAAGAGGCCGGTAGCAATTTCTGGCCATGTCGGTCAATATTAGGACTTCTCAACAGCAAACACATGTAGCATGACGACAAACACAGATGAGATGGGTGTTTTTGATCCCCCTGCCGTGGTCTAGTGTGTTGAGGACATATGTATCTGCTCCATGTGTGCGTTTACACACTTTTAAGGGCAAGGTGGCCACGATCAGAGCACGTGTAGTTTAGGTTTGGAGAGAAATGTGGTTCCTTTTACCTTCACTGCTCTTTTCGGGGTCTCGGCCAAAATGGGGGGAAGGATGCCCTTGTAGAAACCATACACTCTGTGAAGGCAAACAGATTACAGATGACTTTTGATAAACTTGAGGGGCGTTTATATTTTAATTCATCGTCCAAGTCGGATTCGGAAGAAAATTAAATACTCTTTCCCTTGTGTCTGTTCTATGGAAATCCGCAAGCATCAGTTTGAATCAGAACAGGTTAAACTGGTCCAAACACATGTTGAAATGAAAGGCAAGTGCTTTTAAAATAAGGAAATACACTTCCCGTCTAAAATCTTTGAAAGGGTCTCGGTTCACTTGGCTTTGCGTGAAAAAAGCCAGAGACACCAAAGCAATATAGCGTTTAATAAAAAAGGTAAAATAAAAGACTATAGAAGGAATAGGATACTATCTATAGGAGACACTTCTCAAACACTGGATGATCTACAACCAAGTTAAGGGACCTATATACTGTAATAAGCTAATGAAAAAACTATTTGTCTTGAAATATCATCATCACAGGACAATGTGTCTCATTTGAACAAACTTCAAAAGTTGGTGAATTTAGCAGCTTTGTTTAACAGGTTAAAAATAAAACTCCTCCATTAAAATATCACAAATATAAATAAATGACAGGCCTTCAACAACAGCAGCAGCCACCACAAAACAACATCATTGGAATATCACCAATGACATTGAGTCTTTTGTAAGTTAAATAATGATATTAATATATAAAATTACGTAATATTAATTTAAATATAATAATAATAAATACATAATATTTCAGCTTTAAAACACCTTTGATGATACGGTTTCAACTGTAAAGTTGCATACATTAATATATGAACCTCAATTATTGACTGAATGATTGAATTAATGTTAGCAAACACACAACAACCACTAGACCACTCTTTAACAGACTGATTCCTGACATTTTCTGAAAAAAGCTATTGCAATTGCATTTTCAAAATCTAAAACCTGAAAACAATACAAGTCCCAGGTAAAAGTCATTTGCAGTTTCCAGTCTGACCAATATGCTCCAGCACGTTCTCAGCACTCCAAACCGAGACATGTGCACTTTGAGAAGCAGACATTGTTTGGACAGTGCACATAGTTTTCTGAAGCTGAAACCCGACTCTGTTTTGCTTTCTGTCAATCCCAAAGGCAGAACAAGCCCGAGCAAAGGAAACACCTGAGCTTTTCTTTTCGCTCCTCAGTTCTCTCATACAAAAAAACCTTCCAGTAGATAAACAGCTAACTGTCCCTGTGAAACTGTCCCCCATGTTGACATGTATCAGTTAGAAGTGAAGCGATCAATGGTCCGATTTAAAGGATCAATGACTCACAAAGACTTCAGACTGCGGAATTGCACAACCCAAGTCAATTCACATTAGACATTTGCGTATATATCAAAAATAATCTGTTTAATAAACACGAGAGCCATTACTGAAGCCCGGGTGATCAAATCTGTAGGCACTGGGTGAGACTCCACTCCAGAGTACAATCGGTATTGACCGGACACTTTGGAAACATTCAAGGACATTTCAAGGACACATCAGTTAAAGTGCCTATTGGTCAGGGACTCGAGCCTGCAACCTTCCAGCCTTTACTGAGACGTGAAATGGACTCAAAATTTCCGTTTCAGGATGTTGAATACAAGACACTTCGAGACAAATGTTCTAATGCTTTGGCTACAAAAAAAAAGGGTGTTGGCAACACAAAAGAAACGAGTAATAAGAAAGTATTAAACTTACCCAAAGAAAGAAGAGAACAATAAACAAAAGGACAGCAGAAAAGCAGATTAAAAAAATAATCATGAAAACATTAACGAGAAAAAGCAACAACAGGATTTAAAGAAAAAAAGAAAACACTCTTTTGTGTGTTTGTGTAAGATAAAATATTGCAAACTAATATTACATATATTTAATATGTAATATATATTTCATGTATATATATATAATACGAATTCCTACAAAACAGGAAATGAAAGTTGTCGTGTCCCAAGAAAAGCATAAACCTAAACAGATTGTAAATGGCAACTGAATTTCACGTCAGAGTCCATCTGATTCAACTATGGTCACCATTTTTGATGATGCTTCAATTCAAGTTCAAGTAATTTCGAAACATACTCGGGAATTGAACTAAAGACCCTACAAACAACACATTATACTGCTTTAACTACAGAACAAAAGCTATTCGTTAAGTTACATTTAAAGTTTGAGAGTTAGGCAAATGTGACTCTCTAAGCATTAGGCCACGACCGGCCTAGCATGACTAGGCCACAGAACTCTGGTGATTTTATTGTGAAAACAGAAGTCAACCGAGATGTTCTCGGCTGATTCAGTTGGGTGTAAATATTATTGTTTCTACTGAGCGAGATGAGGCGATTAGCCCGAGCGCTAGGTCGCTGTGCCTGCACTGTGGCTTGTTTGAGTCCTGCTCTCGGACACATTTGTCAAATCAACCCTACTAGTATTCAACTCTAAAGTCCAATTCTCCATCACTACACCAAAACTCATGATGACCAATTTCATCCATTTCTGTCATGACCTACAAAGTCTTTACTTTAAGGACTCGATGAGTGATTGTGACTAGCAGGATCCAAAGCGTGATTGACAGCGAGGGTCTTTCGTCCAATCAGGAGAGGCTGACGGAAAACAAACCCTCCCTCTCTGGGATTCTTGCGCAGCATGCAAACACCAACCACTTGTTTTCCAGGTGTGGTCAGCCCAAGAATCATCAGGTGGTTAGATAAAGCTCCAATTTGTTACACACACACACACTCAAGACTCCATTTGACTACGCCTGGTTTGACTATACCTGAATGTCAATTTGACTCTAAATGTGTGCACGCAGTTGGCCCTCGTAAACAAATGCCCACACATTTAGGAACATGTGGGTCCAGCTGCCGGAGCTTGTATAGGTGTGATTTGTCTTTGATTTGCATAAAACCCCATCTTTTTATTCATCCCGCGGCCGCAGTGCTCCACACAACAAAGGGAGAGGAAGGAAACGATACATTAACCAAATTGAATAATGAGGCAAAATGCTTGATCCCTGTTATGGGGGATGAGGAATCGCTGGACGGAGAAACGAATGAGGGATATTTACATCTCGGTATTGAGATCTTGTTGGAATGTTTACAGTGTGTACAATTTGATGGTTGCGGACTCAACGTTTTGAGCTCTGCCTGTCCCTTGTCAACAACCTGAATGCTTGGTCTCCAAATATTGTCGTTTGCCTGACTAGTCATCAACCTTGACATTGGATTGGGACGACAACAGCTCTTTAGTCAAAGAGAAGGAGGAATTATTATTTATAAGGAGGAATTACAAGTATTATTATTATTGTTTTGTTTTTTTTTCCCAAAAGTCACATTTTAGATTACACGATTTGGTTTTTCGATTAATTGACATCTTATATATATTTCTTATATACATCTGCATTTCAATATTTTTCATTGAAATGCAGTAGATTATTAAACTTTTATATTTAGTCTGTTTTTTTTTTCATACTTTTGGATTGACTTTGTTTTTTTATGTGCAACCAAGAGAGAAAACATTGATTTCTGTATTTTAATATACATGTCGATACATGTATGCGTTTACATGCTTGCTATTGGCAATAACTAAACACATTTAATTAAATTATTAAATCATTAAACCTTTAAACAATACTAATTCTTTATTAACCCAACTATTGGTAATTCAAATTCATATATCAATTAATGAACAGTGTCCAATACATAAACACATCTTAAAATATGTATATTGTCAAAGAATATTTGTCAAAGGATAATATATATTTATTTTTATGTTTGACCTGATTTTAATAAATCAGATTAACAGATGTATGCAACACCAGGCCTAAAGGGTTAGATTACCAAAGCAAAAAAAAAAAAGTTTAATTCTAAAAAGTAAAATTCAATGAATGCATAGAGTACATACAGTTGGCATAGTCCTACGCTGTGGATTTTCTAGTTATATGTTGTGGCTCTTTTATAAAATTGTAAAGTATAATACTGTGGTTATTTTTTGTGAACGTTGTATTTATTTGCTGTGGATATTGTAGTTCTTATCCTAAAATTTTGATTAACTATAAACTAACAGTTATGTAACAAACCATGCGGTGTTTGCTCAAAATATGCATTAACATTTCTTTTTAAAGAAAATATTACACTTATGTTTCAGAGGAACTTGTGGAACTACTGTTCTTAATATCCATTCCTAGTTTCCAAATAGGATTAAATTAGCTCTCCCTTGCTGAATGAGTTGTACAAACAAACAGACTTTTTTTTTTTTACAATGACATAGTTAAAAGAATCATATTTCTCATAAAGCAGCATGATTAGAGAGATTTCTGAGCGAGTTTGACAAACCCACACATGTCCGAACTCTCCGTCCTTTTCATAGTTTAAACATTTAGCAGCGGTCGAAAAAGAAAGAAAACTACTTGTACATAAATAAAAGCGGGAATGACTTTACACAATTGAGCAACTGGAATTGGGAATTTGAAAGAGCAAGTTGAATTCTGGAATACTTTCAGACAGATGAGTGGATTCCCAGACAGCCTTGCTCGTGTGTAATTGGTGCAAAGAAGCACAAAAGCTCCGGTTTCTACGGCCCTGAAGGAGAAGATGGGATGAAGAGGAGAGGAAAAGCCTAAGTGCTCTCCAGCTCGTACAGAAAGTGTGTTTATTTTCAATAATAATCTCAGAAACCGTGACCCTCACTACCATTTGTGCAAATTAAATCAAGTGGTTCAACCCATAATCCTCCGACTACTGTGCGGAGAGTCCAGCCTCAGAAGAAGAAGAAAAACCCATGGATCTCCAGCGAATGCATGTGGGATGTGGTTGTCGACAGCTCCGCGGTGAGGGAATCTGCGGAAGAGTTTGGCTGCTGTGGAGCGTCACACGTGGGCCCGAAGCTGCCGGCTCGTGTCACCATATATATCCTCACACCTTGCTGTGGATCAGCTTTTAGAGCCACTGTAAAGCTGTCAGCTTGCCATAAACAGACTTCTCCTTTCTCTGCAGGATCTGACGCAGAACTCGCCCGCGTGTGAGAAAACAAGCGGAGAGCGAATCAGCGGAGAACGATTCATATCGGCCGGAAGCGCGATGTGTCATGTGTGAGAGAGCGGGCAACAATGGGAACGTGACGGCCATTGGTGAGGACTTCAGAGCTTGAGATTTTCTCTAATTTGATTCGGCGTAGACGCGTTTGTTTTTTGTATTCTGCCGGCAAATTTTATTGTTAATTGAGACAATCGTAATTTTTGTATTTAAAAAAAAACTAAGTCATATAATTGCAATCTGAAACACTTTCATTGGTTTGCATAATGTAGTAGAATTTCTATTTATTTGCTAGTTGTCCAGCGGTAGGGCATTGCTTGCCACCCATGTCCAAATTCCGGTCCAGTAGATTAAGCAACTGACTGTCTTTGAGCAGAGCTCTGACCTCCTCATGATCTCTGGGATCCACTGCTTCTGTCTGTGTGTGTGTGTGTGTGTGTGTGTGTGTGTGTGTGTGTGTGTGGCTGGGTTACAACACAAAAGTAGAACACAAATGTCTGTTTTCTACATTTCTAGGACATTAAATAAAAATTTAAAACATTAACTTTTTCTCTAATATTATTATTCCTTTTTGCTATTTATATGTAGTGTTTGTTTTCTATAGTAAAGGGCTTTGTAACATGTTATGGATGAATTCAAATAAGTAATCCACTTACCCTTCATTCCGGAAAATAGTTCTGAAACAGTCCCCGAGGCCTTTGTAGCTATTAGGGTCGCTGTTTCCTCTCTGTATTTGAAACCTATACAACAACAAAAACATGTAAATATTCATTCGTTTATAAACTCACTTATTATAGGTTACTTTAAGGTTACACTGTGTAATTAAAATGTCTATACCGTAATTACTTTGACATTTGAAAGAATGCATTTTTTTTTTGCAAATTCACAAAATTCCATTTCATTGAATAGTTACATTGCAAATGGACCATTTTAATCTAATTTTGTTTTAGAATATACCCATCTTTGCCAGTTAGCATGTCTTCTTCAATAGCTAGACTTTCAAGCTGCAAACATTGCAAACACGCTAGTAACCCTCTAACAACATCTCTGCAGTTGTGTAAAGGTTTAATACGATACATACGGTCAAAAGATGTTTTTGTAACAAGCAAGCTAGTAACTCTATAGTAAAAAGCAAACTGAGCTGTGCAACTTGGAGTCAAAGTTGAGAGCAAGTTTGGGTTAAAAGATTTACTGCTTCACCCCCACCCAAAGTTCATGTAATACCCATGCATTGGCACTAATAAAATGACAAAACAAATGCAAAGGCCAACATCTCTGATTCGTAGGATTAATATTAACATTCTAGAAGATACAGCCGGGACTCAACATAAACCCACTCAACAACTTGCGCCCTCCAAACATAAAAAGATGATCCAAAAGTCCAAGCTCTAAGGGGCAAGGGGGAATGAGAAAGATTCTCCTCATATGGCTTTGACTGCCAGGTCAAGAAGTCAGCAGTAAGTCATCCAGGCGGGTGCCTGATGGGGCCATAAAAGTGCCCGGGGTCCATCGGATGAGAGAGTTTACTGAGGTGAGCAGCCTTTCATATCGCCAACAGATTAACATCTTAGAGGGGTGTCCCCAGCATCCAATTTTGTAGATTCCCAAATAGCTTGTAACTTGTGCCAAAGAACCAGTTAAATAAGCATCATAAACGAACGTGCAACACCATATTAAAAAGAACCAAGAAGAGAGGGACTCTGAAACAGCGGGGCATCAAGTGAGCTGGACATTGCAAAAAGATGGGGAAAAGTAGCAAGAGATTTAAGACTAGAAGTGCCTGTAAACTACGTTATATCTGCTTTAATACATTGCACATGAATCCGAGGTCAATACCAAACGTGCCCCTTCTGAGCCTCGCTTCTGAGGAACGTCTCGCAGGCTGAAACTGGCCTGTACCAGTGCCACAGACCTTTCCCTCCTCTCAGATTCATTTGAAGGACGCTTTTGTTCAAAGCGTCAAATGAATGAGCAGATAAGGATCAGTGTCTTTCTCAAGAACACTTACCTGCCGGTCCCATATTCAGACCTGCAACCTCTTGGACCCAAGTCCAACTCTCAATCACTAGGCCACAACTGCCTCGGCTCCCTGACTCCACCACTGACCTAGAGGTCATCTCATTTCCTCATGACCCCCCTTTACCTACCCGCTATAAAATACTTGACAACAAAAACGATGGCCAGAGGAGTGAAAGATAATAGGAAAGACTTGAGGAAATCTCAAAGCTGGAGATGTCTCAGTACTATCTCCCATACATACTGGAAGAAGTCAACCAACAAAACATGCTCACGGTCTCGAGTTTAAATGGGCACAGGCCGAACAAGAGTTGAAGGTTGACTCAACGGACTTTAGAACTTAGCTCCCTGTTGTAAAGTAAAAAAAACAGAAACTGAGAGAAAGCCCAAGGGGTTTGTAAAAAAATGGAGTTCTCAGAATACAAGTGTAACTAAATCCAGAGAAGAAGATAAACGTTCAGGTGATGATAACTGAGTGCATCAGAATCCACCATTGACCTTCAGTACTAACTTTTTATAGGAACGAAAACCATCATGAATTGTTGAGCTGGGGTGACGCTAAGGCCAAAGCGGACCTTCAATAAGTGAAATTGACACCAGGGGCTAAATAACCCTACCATCTTTACCTGAACCCAAACTCTCTATAAAAGAACAAGTTGAGCGCTCTGAAAGCAAAGTCAACGAGAGTAAAGAGAAGCAGAACACCACCTCTTTGTATTTTTATAGGTGCTATAGAAGTGCTTCGGGTCCAGGCAGTGCACCAGGGCCTTGTCCTCTCCTGGACCCTGAATGTATTGGGCCAGTACCAGGTCCGACAGGGGGGGCTATGTCCTACTGGAAGACAAACTGATGAGTTAAGGCCTAATAATGATGGTGTTAAAAAAAAGGCCTCTGGGAAGGGTGGGAGGTTACTGGGTTGATCAAAAGGTTTGGGTTTGATGGGTTTGCCTTTAAAGGGGCAGGCCAACTTTTAAAAAGGTCCCTTAAACTGGCCTTGTTAAATAGTGGGGTATTCCCCAAAAGAATACGCGTGGACTGGAAAGCACATTCTTTTATTTACAGCTAGAATATTAATCTCTTGATGGATGAGGTCACATGAGTGGAGGTTTATTATTTAGAATGTCCCACTAAAACTGTGGCAAAACATCTTTTACAGCCATTACAAGCCATTCTACTGCAGTTACAAAAGTATTATTGGAAATGTTGTTTGTATATGTAGTATTTATCTGCGTTTCTAGTCTAGACTAGTCCATCAATTATGAGATACAGTTTACAATATGATAAGCTAGACGTACAGTACTGTTATGGCTATCCTCTTTGTGAACAAAAGGACAAATTATCTCAATCCTAGGATTGTCGTCAACCATCAGTAGTGTTACCAATTATGACAAACTTTTCCATATGTTGACTGTGAACCAACAACTTCATCAAAAGATAAAATGAGAAGTGGAAATGAAAAAAGCACATGTGAACGGAGATTCTTTTACACAATCAGCAGTGCATAAGAGAATCCAGAAGGCGGCATTAAAAGAAAATCTATTTTTTACAGCCAGACAGTTAATTTTAATGAGCAGGATCATAAAGATGGCAGACGTCCATTGCAATGGTACGTGAGGTTGAACCTCCTTAACCTAAATGCTGCCAAATGTCAGATGCTGACATGAAATCAAACAGTGCTACTAGTTCCAATCACTTGAGGACGTCAATGCCCATAATACATTTTAATTTAAGCAGGGATGTGGAACCGCTTTTCACTTGAATGACTTCAGCCATTGAGACTTAAGTGGCATGGTGGAAATATAGGGTGTAAAACCCATCAATTGTAAAGGTTTTAAAATCCAAAGCGAGAGTTTCACCCTTTTGATTCGGAGGCTTTTCTTCTGATTGTGAAAAAAACAAATTCCGCTGGACCCATACCTCGAGGTGGATCATAAACCGGGGTCTTCAGAGGGAAAGAGATAAAGCAGAGGAGAAGATGGAAGATGGGGCGAAGGGGAAGTGATAAAGTTGTGGCGCTTGTGACACGGCATGCATCCAGGCTTCAGTCTGAGTTAGAAGAGCTTGGGTTTCAGTGGCACCAGAGGCCAAATGGAGCCAGTGGGATTAAGGCAAGGAAGCAGATTACAACGTATATTCTCAAAATGCCATTTACAAATAGTAATGATGAAACATCACGTTAAACATTTTTGCTCATGATAACTACTATAAATACAACGTGGTTGGTCAACATTGAACCCAATTTCTAAAAACTCCCCTAGGTGTTACGCTCTGCAAACGGTGTAATTTTTGCCTCTGATTCTCCATTGGGTTCATTCCATTGAATGTGACTTTATTCTTCAGGGCCAAGTTTGAGACCTGGTCCGCATCCTTTTTTTGGAGTGGCTGTGGACTGGCTCCCTGTGGCCCAGTAATAGAATAGTGGTTTAGAAAATAAAAGTCGATTTTCCCCGCAAACACAGGAAAATCGTTTTTTTATTTGCAGAATGTTTTTAACATTTGCAGAAATGTATTTTTTGTAAGAGAAATTAGGATTTAACCGGTGTTTTAAAATTGAACTGTACTGTAATGAACTTGAGACCATTTTAAATCTACCTAGATGATCCGAACAAATTCGGAAAATTTAAATTCCTTCGTTCACCACCCAAGTATGGGACTTTGAGCTATTGCAGCGAGGGTTCAAGACCGCCACAGTCATCAAGATACGTACTCGGAACACTGAGTTACTACTCTGGTTTTAAGAAACTCATACACTGCCAGCTAGGAACATGGCAGCTAGAAACACAAATCTAGAGGAGTGGGTCACAGATGCTGGGAGGCGTCTGACAGACACAGGAGACAAATGAGTTTTCATCAGGCACTTTACTGCTTCTCTAAAACGGGTCATTTCAGCACGCTGGGACATTTTTGAGTTATTTAGTATGTTTGTAATATAAGGCATTGGGGTGTTTGTGACGGCAAGGCAGACTTGTTTGATAATACGTCACATTAGACAGGTGAACAGAAGACAGTTTCTCATGAGGCAAATGTATTTTTTTTTAAAATATAACATTCACTAGTCATTGTGCTTGCAACCCCAAAAGTCATTGGTTTGATTGCAAGCCAGAATGTGATTGCAATTCATTATTACTTACATTTTGTTTTTTATTGCAATTGGTTGAAAGCAATGTACAAAAATGTTAACAAAGAGATTTTAGTTGCTATTAAAATATTTAATACCATGTATTTTTTTCCATTTCATAATAAGCCTACACTGCGATTATGTAAGTTGCTGTGACCATTAACTTATAATTGGCTATACAGCAGGGTAATTAGCTTTTACAAAATTACTTGTGGTAAATTTAATTTAAAACATAAAATAACATAAATTGTACATTCAATTTTAGTTATAAACATTAATTTAATTTTTCAAACAACATTAATTGGTTTCTACTTTCTAATGATTAAATAAGAGATTAATTTGGAGTTACCAAAATTACCTTTGCTGAAATTAATTATCGTAATCTCTTTGCAAATCTGCAACTATGACTAAAAAAAAAAAAATGTCATTATTTAAACACAGATAGGTTATGACCACTTTAAATTAAGGAAATGCAAATTTAAGAATTAAAACAGTTTTGTAATAATTCTACAAATTTAATAAAATAAGAAATTGTGATTCAATTACAATAAATAACAAATATGAATTGCTAGGAGAATATGTAATGCAGTCAAACTTCAAAATGATTTATGGAAATGAAGATGAAGTTATCATCAAGTAAGATTGCCATCATAGTGATTATGGAAAAAATGAAGACTATTAGACTATTAAAATACGGTCACTTATTTTATTTATTTATGTTAAATAAGACTGCATTTCTATTCGAAAATACATGTTCTTTCGAACAACCTGAAGCGGTTCAAATATTAACAGTGATTTCGGTTTCATTTTTATGTATCCTATATCAACAGACTTGATTTAAAGTCTCTAGTGATACAAAAAAATAAAAAAAATACGATTTCACAGTTGACACCCTGACACCAATCTATTCAATGATGCTTCTTGACGCATCATCTTCCTGAGATCTCCGAGTGCACGGACATCAGCCAGGTAGGAATGGGCTGGAGAGATTGATGGAGCAGGACTGAGTGGCGTGCTGCTTTACAGGGCTGGATCAGCGCTCTGTCCTCTGAGCTTTAAGTCCTGCTGTTTAAAGGCTAGTTCAGGGATTCCTTCAAAAGTGCACCAGGGTTCACCCACCGGTCGAGGGAGGAAGCTTGTATGCTCCTCTTCCTCAGCCACTGTGTGTGTGTGTGTGTGTGTGTGTTGTGTAGATAAGACCCAGTGAGTTGTTGATCCGGGCATTTTTTTCTTTGCAGTTGAATAGATTTTTACACCTTTTTACTCACTGTGAAATGGCAATGCCAGCGAATGCATTTTAAAAACCTGTAAGCTAAAAATCCAAACAGTTTATACATTTTACACTTTGAACAGATTTTCATTTGACCTCTTTAAAAAAAAACTAAGAATTGTTTTCTTGAAAAAAATGCATAGATTAACAATCTGCACACGTTTTTATACCTTTAATTTTTTTTTGCCCGAGAAATTTTCATTGGTTTTCAACGTTTTTAAAATGGAAAAACTCTATATTTTAAAAATTCTATATTTTATATTGCTCCCAAAAGTTGGGAGAAATCTAAATCCAATAAATATATTTATTAATCCGACAACACAATCTAGTGAGTGTCTGTCATTAATTGCATTAGCACAAATTGCTGTAAGTGGAACTTAATTTTAAATAGAAAAATTGAGACTATCCCAACTTTAAAACTTTTAAACCAAGTCCAATAAATAGAGTATCAAGTAAAGAGAAGTGAGTGAGTTTGTAAATATGACGCTTAGGGACCGTATCAAAAATGTGCTCTGCATTTAACCATTACCAGACAAGAATTTGAACCAGCAACCCCTCGGATTCAGGTCCGTTTCCCTACAGCTGGATCATAACTGCTTCACGCAGCTTTAGTAAGTGTACATTGCCATTAGCATTAGCACAGACTTCTGCAAATCCAAACAAATTATAAATTGAGATACATTTCATCATTTTCAAATTGTTTTTGCAATTTCAAAACACTACCAAATAACGCAAGTCGGCTTTAGTGGGCGTGTATGGCCAATAGCATTAGCCCAAACGGCTGCTCTCTACGCAGGGCGAGGCTAGCTCGATGCCGTCTCTAATGAGAGCGGCAGGCATGATGATCAGAGGCAGATGGGCAGCCCGGAGCAGCCGCCCCCTGCCGAAAGTGCCGCCTGACACCCTTTGTTACCTCCAAGTGAGCTGAGACCAGCCCATGAACCATGTAACTAGGTGGTTTCCAGGTTAATGAAAAGCTGTAACTCCAGTCTCACTGTCTCCTCAGAAGTCTAACTAACCCCAAAACCCCGTAGCCTCACCCCAGCAAGCCCCCTTTAAATACACCGCCAACATTCCGACCCAGAAACCAGCACGCAGACGCAGGCCTGTCCCTAATAAGAGCGCACACTGCTTAAGACTAGAAGAGAAACATATTTTATTTAAAAATATTACTTGATAAATCAGCTGAAAAGTATGGAGATGAAATGTGCAAGCGCATGTTTACATACTATATTTAAAATAAATCCTGGTTCTAATGTACCCATCAAAATAGGTGCAACACATCCTCCAAAATGCTTACGAATCACACTTAAAGTCAGCGTTTGTATACGACTTTATGGGGGTCCTAAATTTAACCCCCCCCAACCCTCATTAGATGTAAAATTTTTGTCTCAACATCAATCCAGGAACACGACAGAAACTGAGTAAATCTTCTCAGGTATACACTTGCTTCAGGAAAAGCCTTTGATTTCTCCAAGGTAGTTTGGTGAAAAAAAAAAGTGCGAGGGCAAAAAAAAAAAAAAAAAAAGGTTCTTGGTTGGCATCTCATTTGGAGCAGTGGACATTAAAGCGGCAGCCAGTGGCTAATAGGAGCCATTTGCTGGGCGTGCGTCAGAGAGGAGGTGTGCTGGGGAACCTGTGCTAATGGATTTCAGCTCTCCTTACGTTTCATTCCTCCAATTAGCCTCCAATAGTGTGACTCCAAATGAATGTGAGTGTGTGTGTGTGTGTGTGTGTGTGTGTGTGTGTGTGTGTGAGAGAGCTTAGGTTTGAAAGACCTTATAGAATATAGATGGTTGATGATTGTCAAGGAAAAGTTGATAAAAAAAAAAAAAAAACATTAAAATCGTAATTTGTTGAGTTTATTTTAATCGTAAATTCCGTTTGGTTCACCAATAGTGAATATTTTAACAGTAATGATACACACTCATTTTGAATTTAAAAGAACATTTACGTTTCTACCAGGAACGATACATTAGAATAAAACATTACCTGTTTTGTTATAAGTTTTGATTATCTGAACCGATTTTCACGGCACTGGCCTTACTCTCTCCAACTCAATCGCTCTTTCATTCACTGCCTCACTCACTAATGCACACACTCATGCGTTCACATTTTCTTTCTCACTCACTCAGCTTCCCTCACTTACTCTGCACGTTTAACTCACTCTTGCATTCAGTTTGTCAGTTCTTCATTCACTGCTTGATTTATATCTTTCCTCTCACACTCACCGTCACACTTTACCCACTCAATCACTCCTTGCTTCACTCATTTACTGCTTCATTCATTCATTCATTCATTCATTTATTCACTCACTCTGCACTTTCATCTCACACTCACTGTCCCACTTTAACCACTCACTCACTCACTCACCTTACTTCACTCAGTTACTTCTTCACTCACTCATTCATTCATTCACTCACTCTGCACTTTCATCTCAAACTCACTGTCACACTTTACCCACCCACTCACTCACTCATCTTACTTCACTCAGTTACTTCATTCATTCATTCATTCATTCATTCACTCACTCTGCACTTTCATCTCACACTCACTGTCACACTTTACTCACTCACTCACCATACTTCACTCAGTTACTTCTTCACTCATTCATTCATTCACTCACTCTGCACTTTCATCTCACACTCACTGTCACACTTTACCCACTCACTCACTCACTGACTCACTCACCTTACTTCACTCAGTTACTTCTTCACTCATTCATTCATTCATTCACTCTCACACTCATTGTCACACTTTACCCACCCACTCACTCACTCACTCACCTTACTTCACTCAGTTACTTCTTCACTCATTCATTCATTCACTCACTCACTCACTCACTCACACTCATTGTCACACTTTACCCACTCACTCACTCACTCACTCACCTTACTTCACTCAGTTACTTCTTCACTCATTCATTCATTCACTCACTCACTCACTCACTCACACTCATTGTCACACTTTACCCACTCACTCACTCACTCACTCACTCACCTTACTTCACTCAGTGACTTCTTCACTCATTCATTCATTCATTCATTCACTCACTCACACTCATTGTCACACTTTACCCACTCACTCACTCACTCACTCACTCACTCACTCACCTTACTTCACTCAGTTACTTCTTCACTCATTCATTCATTCACTCACTCACTCGCTCACTTTCATCTCACACTCTACTCACAGCTTTCCTCACTCACTCATTTCACTCATTCTGTGCTACACTCACTCACAGCAGCACGCACCAAGCAGAAAAATAAAAGTGCCCCTCTCCACACAGGCCTTTTATCACGTCTCAAGGAAGAACATTACAAAGAAAACACAGAGTGCACTTTTAACCCTGACCCTGTGTGAGGAGAGAGTAGCCTAACTGTGGTCCTACCTGTAATAAACCCTCTTCCATCCTAAATCACTCTACAGGACTCTAGAGTATCGGATGTCCAGACACCGGCGAGGACAAACGCATCCACACACAGACACGCCACCAGGACATCTTCACTTCCCCTTCAGAGCGCTAATTGCCATCTCCCAAAGTTTATTTACCGAAAAACGCTAGCGGAAAATGTGAAACTTCAGAGTGCATGTGTGAGGCGTGTTAGTCACAGAGCATCCCGGGGCTGTAAAGCGTTAGCACCGGCCCACAAGCCATGATTCGCCGCGCCGCGAGTTATTTATATATATTTTTTTACACTATAAAGGAAAATGAGGAACTGCTGCCCAAAAGATTAAGCTTGGCAGCCATTGCTCTCTCATCCACATGCACAGGCTCCAAAAACGGGGTTAGAATTAATTGAGATAATAGAGCGAGCAATTTAACGACGTTAAGAAGTATTAAACTTAAACATTGTGGCACAGTGAGCAAATTAAGCATTTCATTTTCCACTGACAGATTGTAGCCACATAGGAAGAAATCGAGACAGAGAAGAGAAAGGAGGATGAGAGAAGAAGATGAAAGAGACAAAAAAGATAAAGATATATTTTTTTTTTTTTTAAAGATAAAAGATAAACAAAAAAGAAATGACTGGAGAGAGAAAGAGAGAGAGAGAGAGAGAGAGAGAGAGAGAGAGAGAGAGAGAGAGAGAGAGAGAGAGAGAGAGAGAGAGAGAGA
>MU204241.1:1790856-1803356 GCA_017309775.1 Paedocypris sp. Pulau Singkep
GAATATAGAAAGAGAGAAAAAGAAAATGAGAGAATAAGAGAAAGATAGACAAAAAAGAAATGACCGGAGAGAACGAGTGGAGAGAGAGAGAGAGAGAGAGAGAGAGAGAGAGAGAGAGAGAGAGAGAGAGAGAGAGAGAGAGAGAGAGAGAGAGAGAGAGAGAGAGAGAGAAAGAGAGAGAGAGAGAGAGAGAGAGAGAGAGAGAGAGGGAGAGAGAGAGAAAGAGAGAATTGTTTAGAGCAAAAGATAGAATAACAGGAGAATTATAGAATATAGAAAGAGAGAAAAAGAAAATGAGAGAATAAGAGAAAGATAGACAAAAAAGAAATGACTGGAGAGAACGAGTGTAGAGAGAGAGAGAGAGAGAGAGAGAGAGAAAGAGAGAGAGAGAGAGAGCGAGAGAGAGCGAGAGAGAGAGTGAGAGTTAGAGATCAACACAACAAGACAAGAATCCACAGACGATGACATTCACCTGGTTTTCACCACATCCAGCGGGTGCATCAGGCAAATCTCCACCAGCCCTACAGATGACAAAAAAACAGAGCGCTCGGTAAAAAGTCAAGCAAATCAGTCATTAAGACAGGACATGAGAACAACTAATCTAGTCATTATTCACTCACAGACCATTAAGCTGTCATTGCCAAATGTCAAGCTTTCGTGCTTCCGCTCACTCGCTCTTCATATTTCACCGTTCAAGTCATATTTCAGCCTAATCTCAGCGTATTCAAGACCATTCAAGCTTTACTCCGCGGCCCATTTTTTTTCCGCTTTGTAATCGTCCCAAATAGAGCTTTACTTCATGCTAACAGCTCCTGCCCAGCGCACGGTCTTTAGTGATGTATCATACACACAAATCCTTACACTTGTAAATAAAAAGCCCCCCCACCCCCACAAACCCGGGTGTTAGTCTCACACACACTCGCCGTCAAATTCCTACAAGAGTGCTGCGCTAATTCCACTCCAACAGAAGCAGTTTGGCTAGTTGTCACTCTGGTCGTGTTTTTGCCACTTCACGCCGACTAACAAAGCGTGTTAAACGTTACGGAAACAAAACGGCTTCGACGCAAAGACGGGGGCCTGCAATTCATTACCAACGTCCATTTCATTCGCTTCCAACGTGCTGACAGACTTAGAGTCCCAAAGACTGTGGCAGTGATAGCCTTGTCCGTGCCAGGATTCTGGTCCACGTGCTGGCGAGCATTGACATCAGGGGCAAGGGACGCTTAACATGTCTAACAGCACAGAACCTGAGGAAAACCTCGGCTGCTGCTACCAGACAGGTCGGGTTCCACTAATGAACAACAGTTGAAACTGTATCCGTGTCGGACCGTGAGTTATGTAAACGGTCAACAGAGTGATTTAATGTGTTGTTTAACACAAAACAGTAGGTTGCAGGTCGTGTTGTTGCCCAGGACTCTTCAGGTAGTGCGAGAGAAGCTACTCAGAAACGAAAAACAATGCTTGACCTGATTCTCGTTTCCTGTACAGCCTTCTGTGTGTGTGCACAGCTGCTGAAAAATTCAGCCCCGTATTAATTTATTCCATTGAATCTATTGTCTATAAACAAGACGCTGAGATTTGCCAGGAAAGTGATTCTCATGAGAAACACCAATGAAGGATTACGCTCTGGTGTTAGAACTTTACCTGGCCAGGTCAATGCCTACAGAAGTCTCCCACTGATGATATTCCGGTACACATATTTCCTTAAATTCTGGATTCAAGAATTGTTAGTGTAAATTGTCTAGAATCGAGTGCACTATATGTAATATATGTAATAATATAATAATATGTAATATATAAGAATATATTCTTATATAAGAAAAAAATACGAGAGACAAAAGCGTGCACAAGAGATCAGACGCTCACGAGAGACTTCTAGAAACACGCGAGGAAGATGAGAAATGTGCGACAGAGGCAAGACTCATAATCATTGGCTTGGAGGAAGCACAACCATTACTTGTGAATGGATCCCAGTAAACAGGGCGAGTTCTTCAGTTCTTGAGTAGCTTCATGTTTCTTCAAAATCTTTTGGATGGTGGTTTCACAAACATCATACTCCTGTGCCTGTTCTTTAACTGGGAGCAGACGTTAGCTTCAGGATGATTTTGTTCTCAAAGTCAACACGCTTGAGTAGAAGAGTCTAGAGTAGAAAATCTAGAAAAGCAAAAGAAAATCAAGGGTTCTGGTATAGCATGTATTCTTAATTATTTACTACTGCCAACAGAGTTACAGAAAAATAATATTAAGAGCTTGTGAACAACACGTTGTATCGGCTGACATGCCATCCGTCCAAAAAACGAGGAGGATGTAGAAGTTCAAAGACAGAACAGGGATGGATAGATATCACGTCCAGGAGTTCTGTCTGGGTCAGACCCCAATCCTAACACTTCCCGTTTCCCAGAAATGGAAAAGTGGTTCCAAAAATAGATGGATGTACAAGTTTTAAGGCTACACCACAATCACAAATAATCCGGTCAACAGTAAATCGCCTAGAGTATCTTTTGTTCGCGACACTATACTATAATTATATAATATATAAAAGTTTATGCAGTGAAAGTCATTTCTAATTTGTAATATACAAATATTGTTTTGCCCCAATATTATATATTATATTTTGCCCCAATAAAGCGGCTAAAATTTGAATGATGAGATTTGGGCTTAGGAGTTGATGATTTGGGACTCCACTTTAATAAAGCGAAGTCGACTATATATAGCTTGCTTTTAATAATGTCTGCTTAACGCATAATACAATGGAACAGCAGAACAATAATTTGGTATTTGTACCAGAAAATGTGCCTAATATCTAAATCATGTCCAGTTACAGGATGTATTAAAATCCCATCTTGTGCTTTTCCAATCCCAGAATGACCATTTTTCACACAAAAAACCCTGATCAATCTTTCCACTGGAGTGTATTTGGCATCGACGTTGTTTCAGATACAAAACAAAGTCCCAAATCTACAAAACATGTGAGGAATCATCCACATCCTGTAGCTCATCTTGAGCATTGCAGAACGGCTCATTGTGGATCAAAGTTAAAAGGCAGTGAGTGGTTGAGAAAGCCTCTCACTCATTTGGGTCTAATGAACTCCATGCTCGGCGGAAAAGAAAAGTACGCCCTAGTTATCCAGGAAGAGTTATCGTCGCAGAGCTACCAAAGAGAGGAAAATGCACAAACAAGGTGAGGGGGCAAAAGAATAAACCACAACTACCGTTGGCATGTTCCATATGGGTGGATTTAAGTGAGCAGAAAAAAACGGCAAGACAGGAGGGGGCATAAGATGAAGGGACTGAAGTTCTACTTAAGACTGTTTAAGTGCATCCAAAAAAGTGCTGTTATATTTCAGAAAACAATAAACAAAAACTGAAAAAAAAAAAAAAAAAACCCGAGGTTAGCAACTGACATCAAAGTTGTATATGTATGAAACACTGGAAGATTTTGAGTACTGGTCGCAAAGGTTTTTTTTTTTTTTTTCTCCCCACATTCAATGCCAATTTTTGAGAAAACTCAGTCTCTCATTGAACAGGGATAACAGGAAGCTCCGTCCCGAGCCCTGTGGTGAAGCACGGCCAAAGGGCCTTCACTGCTCCAGTCATTGGTCTCAGGGGAGACTGGGCCCTGAGCGTTTGACCCAAGCCTTGTAAATTTTAGCATGGCTTCAGGATGTGAACATTTTTTGTATATTGGTTTAACTCGCAACTAAAGCAACGTTTTAGGTGTTAAGCAGCTTTGAGAATTAAAGCACACGTGAATGAAAGTCACATGACAATCATCTTTCCATATTTAGTCTCGGTAGTTTGGTTAGTAGCTTTCATGTTCATTGAATTAGATTATTTACAGCACTTCCTGGATGGAGGGCAGAAATGTTTTTTGTTTTTGAGCTCTTAACATCATTTGAATATGGATATTTAAAATGTGTCTATATTGCTGAAATGTGAGAAATTAAATGGAAAAAAGAAATAAAATAGAATAATAATAATAATAATAATAATTGGCAGACTCAGCACCCAATGCTTGTTTTATTAGTGCAACGTCTGGCAGCTTTTCAGAAACCAGTTTGGGAATGTTTAAAGTCAAATGGGGAAAGTTTAGCAAAAATATTTTCGGAATGTGCCGCAATTTTTGTAGGATTTTTATGGTGCATAAACCAAAATATACAGTAATTCTGATCATTTTCAACCTGAATGTTTCCTGATAAGAAGTGGCTAGAAAATCCATTTGTTTTTCAGCTTTTAACAGCCCTACAATTACCAAAAAAAAGAAAAGTTGTGCCTTTAAGCAAAGCTCACGATCGGCCAACAACAACAACATCGTTGCATGGTGCCACGTGACGACTTTTACACGCCGCGTCTCACATAATTCATCCAGAAAAGCGGAGACCTAAATCTGTTTGATAAGAACACGAGTAACTATTTTCTGCAGGCTTGACAAAATCAAAGTTCAGTAGCGCCACGGGATTTCTGTGGCTGTCAGCACGTGCTACTGTGTGATTGCTTCTCTCAAGTGGAAACCAGCAAGTGGAGAAATAGAACTTTGTGTCTGATCTAGGCCCCTTTAATACCGTCAATGACTGGGAGTGCAGACACAAATTGACCTGCCATCTGGTTGGTGTTTTGGGCTTAGTTCCGCATCACTGAGGGACATATCACTGAGTCCCAGCATTCGCTGTGTCTTTTGTCTATGATTCACAATAGCACTGACAGGTTCTGTCATCCACTGCTTCCACAGCCGCAGCTACATGTGGGCGAAAGGAGACATTTGAACTGCAAAAACTGGCAAGAGAAGTTGAGTTGAAGATGTTTTCAACAGAAGATATGATAGATCCCGTTTTTTCAGAGGAGTCTTACATGTCTGTGACGTATAGAAACCCTCCCTGAAACCGTCTTGCATGCAACATCCGTTTGAGAAGTTAATAGGTGGAGCAGGTCCCGGGAAAGGGATTCAAAATGGGATGCGAGAGAAGAAAATGAGAGGCAAGGTCTGTTCACCTGTTTGAAGAAAGTAATTCTATGATCAACTGAGAAAATTCGTCTTAAAGAGTTAAAACCACAATATTTGGTCAGTGGAAAAAAAAAACTCAAGATTATGTTAATGTGTTAACCACAATAAAAAATAAAAAATGACTTAAATGAATGGAAAATAATAATAAACAGAATGTATTTCACTCACTCATGAATGAAAAGTGGGAGACCAATTTGGAAGCCGCTGAAGACGGATAAGAAGCATTCACCGTTAAATCGTGGGATTTGAACATCTAATCCCTTGCACACATATGGCATGCACAAGAGCAAATATTTTCAAAATCGTCTAGTCTTAAGTTGTCATGTATATAGATTTGTTTCCAGTTCATTAGAGTAATAAAATATGGGGTTTTGAGGAAGCGTTTCAGTAAAGCAGACCTAAAGCAAAGTACCGAAAAAATATTTGTATATAAATTTGGAGGTCATTCAAAAACTGGCCACTGCCTTGAAATTGTGCTGTTCAGTTAAACATATTTGCATTAGTCTGGTGAGACAACAAACCTCAGTCCAGAAAAGGGGGTGAAGACGGTTCAGCACATCGATGTCTCTGACATTCAACCGGATGTTATTGTTCAGGTAAGTTGCTCTAAAAATATTGACTTTACTTGCTCAGCAAGACTTTTCTTGCTAAACTCTGAGGCATCAAAAGCAGAGTTGTCATTTCCAAACAAGGCGTTTATACAAACATGGCATAGCTTAAAAAAAATGAAAACTTCCATAAGCAACCAACGGTACCAATATTTTTGACCATGACAGAAAAATACTGCACAAGTAAACTTTTAAAAACTTTAAACTTGACTATACTTTGAATTTTTGAGGACCACACAAAACTCATAATATTTTAATAGTGCAAGATCTTGTTTTGTTAGAAGTCAGTTTAGGAATGGTTTACATCAACATTTGTCACAGGGATTCTCAGAACAGAATTAAGATGATGGAGAAGTTCAGTGTAAAACTGATAGATTTTTTTTTAAATATTTACAAATTAACTATAAATGACAATAAGTGTGCGGATATAGCTTTATACTGTATATAAACATGTGGGTTACTGGTAAGACCTGTACAGGTTGGCTATGACTCGAGGGCCACACGTTGGGCATCAACAGTTTAAAAAAAACTAACCTTAACAATCAATCTATCAAATATATATATTGATCCACCATTTATTGTGGCAGTTTCAAAGTCTTTTGTGAATAACAAATTTCCTTCTAAAATAGCACGTTTTAATTGTTTACGCTATAAATCAACGTCTCACACTCTTGAAACACAGCCTGATTGATGAAACAATGAGTTGAGGGGGAGGAGCAAATTCCAACCAGTAAAAAGAATTCGAAAGTTCACAAAAAAATGAACCGGCAAAATTTGATTATGTGTGGTATCTGCTAGCTAGGCAAGTTCATCAAACTAAAACTAACTGGCTCCCACAATTGCTAACCAGTTGAGTTGTCTTCTTGACATTCATCATGATCCTTCATCAGGTTAATAGGAAGCGTTCCTGGAAAAGTTCAGGAGAAAGATAAGACACTGGCTAAAACACACGGCCTCCGAAGACCAGTCAACAGTTCTTCAGTGTGAATTCATGATAATCTGATAGGAGACCATACATCACCACAGTTGAGATCTCTATCTCCAGTAGATCTTGGCTCGGGCAAGTACCCGACTCTAGCTCCCACGCAAAGTGGAGACGTGAAATAGCGCAGTGACAGTAAACGATTGCTCAACACGTACAGAAGGCGTCATCGATCATCTCAAGACAGTGAGTGTCAGGTTTCCCCACAGCCTCTGAGAGTAGGTGCGAGAAGAAGCTGCAGCGATGACGGACGTGGCCATCCAGTGCCCCTGTATAGATGCTACTAACACAGCAGTTGGCACCGCTTCATCAGCCGTTCAGTGGTTACTGTCACACTTGAGTTGAGCCCAACCATGCAGAAAATGCCCTCGGCCCTGACTACTGCAGATTCATTGAGATAAAAGCACCATTCTGTCATTTAATAAACGACATCTACATACGAAATATTCTGTTAAGTGCTAATTGCTTCCTGACTGAACAGCGAGTCCAGCTTCCTCCTCGGTCTCTAGACCCGTGCCAGAAACATCTCAGTCCTCTGCAGCCGCTGTTGGTCACTGTTGAGTTGATGTGGTGTTAAGATGCACAATGGTGATCAGTGTCACACTCGGTTAATGTCCTTTCTGAGCAGCGAGACTAGGCCAATGCCAGCAGCTAATGGAGCACACCCTCATCATGTCTGACACCTCCGCACCGAGCTTCATGAATAAAGCTTCTCAAAACACACAGACGCAAGAATGCTGAACATACAGGCGGTAGGGCCGCACTGCACCCATTTGTCATTCAGAGTAACAATGAACATCTGATTAGCCCTGAGAAGCTGAAACCCCCCCAGCAGCATCAGATTCCAATGAGGGGAAAATAAAAGAACTAGGTGAAGTGTGAGATAAGCTGCAACAAGGGCGACTAACCTCTACTTGATTCTATCAGCATTTACTAGACGTGGGATGTACACATACATGTCAGAATTTAGAAATTTTTTTTTTTTTTTTTTTTTTTTTAGAGTTTTTAGAGACAATAGGTGGAATGGGAGACAATGTTGCAGACAAATCTGATACAAAGATTTTTTTTTTTTTTTTTATCAATGAACTTAAATCAAAATTGTATTTATTATATTTTTTCCAGATTTAAATAAAAACAAATTTAGGGCAGTTGAAAAAATAAAAATCATTACGCAGTTAGATGAATATAAAGAGAGTGAGTTTTATTTCGTAATTTATCCATTTAATAATAACCAGTGTGAAGGTTAAAACAGAACAAATGAGAAAAAAGGAAGGTTTGACACAAAAGCAGAAATAAATTATAACAAATACATAAGAATATATTTTTGACATTGTAGTTTGTATAAACAAGAAAAAGATCATAACAACATTAACCGTAAATAAATGACAGAAGACTATCCACAATACTCGTTAATTTCAGTTAATGGATCTCAGTTGTTCATTTTTAAACTTGTATCTACTTGGAATTTCAAAAGCGAATTCAAAAGCCTTTATTTTGAAATGAACGTTTTGTGTTTCTCTCTTTTGTAAAAAAAATCTAATTAATATACACTTTCTCATCTTCATTCCAACCCAAATTCAAAATTTGAGGAGACGGATAAAAGTGATACTATTTGTACCACACTATGCAAATATAATTAAAGCAACATATATGAGTGACACAAATACTACATGCAAATACAGTGTTAACTGAAGCTTTCCAAAACACAGGAGACATGTTCCAGTTGTTGTCCATGATTAAAAAAATAAATAAAAATAAAAAAATACAAATTGTATCCAAAAAGTGAAAAAAAGTTTTTCTAAAAATGTCTTAGTCAAAGTAAAATAATAACACTACTACAAATAATAGCTTGTTGTTGATCATAATATTTATAAACATCTATAATATATTTTTAATATTTAATGTTTCAATAAACAGCAATAATCATATATTATTTTTAAAAAATATGGCATGCAGTTAATATTGTGTGTGTGTGTAGTATTTTATGATGAGGCACAGTAAATATTTTTTGAAAGACAAGAACAGTAACAAAACATACTTTTCCTCATTATTATTTAAAGCATTTTGTTCTCTACTCTAAAAACAGCCAATGCAAAAACATTGCCAGCATTTACAGTGCTACAGAAAATGCTCATGAAACGCGGTTGATGTTAGTGTGTCAGTAGATAATTTAAGCCACACACAACATGGTCTCACGCAGCTAAGCATTTGAAGCTTTCAGGCTTATCAAACTTTCAAACAGATTTTGCTCAGTTTATTCAAGCCAGACATGATATTTTGAGCCACACAGACGGCCTCTTTCACCGTTTAATTCGGAAATTCAAATGTACTCAGTACAGTTTTGACTGACATATAAGCATGTATATAAGGTTTCATCTACGATAAGATATGCTCAAAACATTCCATTTACAAATAAGGACCGTATCGTTATGGGCTGCAGATGTGGGTCATTTCTACTTACTAACACTGTCCCTGTACCAAGTGTGTCAGTGTTTGTCACGTCAATCACGGGAGGATGAGCTGTGTCAGTACTGTCCCCTAGTGGACACACTGGGAAACTAAATGGCCAGGTTTATCTAAACGGTTCAAAAATGTTACAGACCTCAGAGGACAAGGTTAGTAACGGAAGAGGCCGAAACGTTCAACCAAAAGATGAGAGACGATAACCAGGTTTATTGTCTAGAAACACTTCACTGTCAGGATGCAGCTACTGGAATAGAATTGCTTGAACAGAAGTAGAAACTTTTAAACTTTTAAAGAAATTACATTTTATATATATATAGCAGAAAAGAAAAGTAGTTTAATCAATTTAGTTTTTACGATTTCCATTTAGGTCGCTCAAATGTACTAAAAAAAACAACAAATATTTAGTAAATATATATAGTGTATTTCCATATATTAAAATAAACGTAAAATAAATATAAGTCCACATACATTAAAATAAACTGACAGTCCGGAAAAAAGTAATCAGATTTTCAGGTAAAATATAAATATTTTCAAAAAAAAAAAAAAAAGGCAAGAATAAACATGTTTACTTGTAAAAACAAACGTGAATAAAAAATATTTCTGAGTCAAACATTCTTCGTTCTCCGAGGGACGTTTTCGGGCACGTAAAAAAAAAAAAAAAAAAAAAACACAGGAGCATCTCAGACAGCATGTGAACAGCTTAAACCGATGCTGCGCTTGTGAGCTGGACATCAGCAGCCAGCGCTTTGTCCAATGCTTGAGAAACATTCACCTATAGTCCATAAAAGCTGATAATGAACCCAATTATGGGCCGGGAACAGCAATAATACAGTTTTAGTGGGGCAGTAAATTCTTTAATTACCTGTTAACACCCTGTGTCTCTTTGGACAAGTGCGCCATCGGGCCCCTGGATCTGTGGTGACCAGAACGTACGGCTGAAGAAAGCACAAGCAAATGCAGGATCATCCTTCTGTCCCGACTTCCAACGGTAAAACTGACCGGAAGACCCGGATGGATTGAAAACAGGTCAGTGCCTAAAATGACCAAGGATTCCAGAGAACGTCCAACTTCCTAACCTACACAAAGCTAACACTCATTCAACCACCGGACAATTTGAGCACAGCAGACAAATTCAACTTTGAATGGATTTTCCCACATGGAAACTCCTTCACTTCACCAATTCCCACTTTATCGAAGATTTATTGAATTTAGATTTTGAGGACACAATTTGATTTTTCCTTACTACTTTGCCTCACTCGTTCGCAATCTGCATTACCAGGACTTTTGGCAGCCTGACACACTGACAAATTATGCTACACGAACAGTTTAGTTCTTCCTTCTAATTCACTTCATTGGCCTTCTTTGCAATCTCTAATACCAGGACTTTTGGCAGCCTGACACACTGCATTAAACGTGAGTCTGATTTAGTTTTGTTGGCTTGAACGATATTAAAGAGCAATTTTGAAAGTGGCTTCCCTGCATTGCGAAAAATGTGTTCAACAAAAGCATTTTGTCCAAATGCCCATTGTTAGCACCCGCTTACATTCACCAAATTCTGCTTGACATCTAGCTTAAAACCAACGTGCAATATATTGTAGATATATTGTAGAAAATAGCGAACACTGAAAACTTTGTAATATTGCTTGTAAGTACTTAAAAACCTACATTTACAATGATTGAAGCGTCTCTATACGCACAAACATTGAGCAAACTTTAACCTAGTTAATAATATTTCTTGATTGTCATATCTCCATCTCCTAGTTCTACAGCGAACACACACACACACACACACACACACACACACACCCGGAGCAGTGGGCAGCCTTAATGCACACACTAAAACTTGCAAATTCAATATTCAATTCATTCCAGAAGATACTGAAAATAGTAAATGATATTGAACATTGGGTATAACGTTCATATCACACACCATACACACCCTATAACCTACTGCTAGCAAGAACATACACGTGAATGTAATTACACCCCGGTAATGAGGTTCCAGCCATATGCAACGCTGCTGCAGAATGTATAGACTAGCGGAGCCGCAATGAGTATCTTCCCTGTAGTGGAAGTGATTGCAGCTCTGAAAGACCCTTGTGTGCGTGTCCCCGCTCCGGCTTGAGCAGAAAGCCATTACTGAAGTATAAACGCACTCATCCAGCACTGTCCAAGCACGGCAAGCTCTCAGAGTGCGGGAAAAAGAAGAAGTGCATGCACACATTACAATAAAAAAAAAGTGTTTCAACGCACTAAATCAGGGGTGCCCAAACTTTTTGATTTGATTCGCGGGCCACATTGGGTTCTAACAACTGACAAAGGGGCCGGACCGGGCTCGGGGAAAAAATACACATTTTAGGATATACACATTTTGGTATATAATTTAGTCTTTAACGGTAAATAGTGTTTAATTCTATTTAAAAATGCATTCCAAAAAAAAAAAAAAAAAAAAAAAAAAAAAAACATAATACTAAAATGCAAATAAAGTGATTTAGCATTGCTTTTTAAAATGTGTTCATAAATAAAGCAATAAAAACCTTCATAATGGAACATTGAAAAAAATATATATGATTTTGATTTAATTTTTTACAAGCTCGGGTGGGCGTGGTGAAACAAACCGTATTCGTTTGAGATCACATGGTGTGTTCACGCACTAAACTGAATTTGCGGTAAATTTGTGGTGATTGGATGAAATTGCAAGGTCGCAAATAAATCGCGGTGTTTCTCTGAATTCGCGTGAATTGGCGCAATCGCGAATCCTGGAATGACTGAATACTCTCCGCGGGCCGTATTCTATTCATTTTATGAATCAAGTCACGGGCCGGTCAAAATTTGATTAAGGGCCACATTTGGACCCCGGGCCGGACTTTGGACATGCCTGCACTAAATAAAAAGTTCACTTATACACACGCTTGCGAATAAAGCATAGCTGGCCCGCGCGAGCGGAGGTTTAGGTCTGATGAGAATGTGATTTTGTTACATACGGCAGCGGTTTGATGTGGCGACTATGAAATCAGGCGTGTGGCATGGCTGCTCGTGTGAATTATTGTCATCGTTGGAATCAAAGCAATGAGACGAGGGTCCTGCCAAGTCTCATGAGATGGCATCTCCACCGTGGGGTCCGTCTTTGCCGCAACCGAAATATTATTTTGTGTACGTTTAGGCTAAAAATACCTCTCCCTGTTGAATAGCACCATTATTACAAAGCTGAAGATTGTTCAGCTATGAAAAAGTAGTAGAACCACAAATGAAATTCAGCACCACGCATGAAAAACACGCACCGTAACCCTATAATTGAAGGGGCAGTACTGAATTCTGGACATCCTCCAATCCAGGGCTTTTCTCGTCCAGCAATTTGTCAGAGATTCAGAGAAACCCATTTCAAACTGTCAGGACGAAGCGGTTCAGGAGCTTGAGGTTCTGCAGCAGATCGTTGAAGCAA
>MU204241.1:1813930-1857319 GCA_017309775.1 Paedocypris sp. Pulau Singkep
AAAAAAAAAAAAAAAAAAAAAAAATGCACGTGCTTGATTGCCGCAAAATGGGAATAAAATGCTGATAATCAAAAATAAAAACAATGCTCACACTCTCAGTCACCAAAAAATGAAGAAAAAATAAAGCCCAATCTTTATCATTAAAAAAAAAAAAAACTCAAATGCTCATTAATTCCAAAACATGCTCAATCACTAAAAAACATAAAAAGAAATGCCTCACATCTCGATCAACAAACAAAAATAATAAAATGCTGTCCTGCTCGAATCACAATATAAAAAAAAGTCAAGTATAAAAATTATAACTAAATAAAATGCCCACATAATTGATCACCAGAAAACAATTTTGCTCCGATTTTTTTTCTCCAAATACTCAGTACTATTCCTCCTCCACAATTCTAGTGTATTTCTAAAAAAATATACATGGCGAACCAAAAGACATTATATCTCTATAACCTGCGTGTTATCTTGACGGTTATCTTGATGGTTGACAATACATCACAACACGCCGTCAATGCTCCACTCCAAGAGCTTCAATGGAGCTCATTTTTTATGCTTTTACTCCAACATTTTACGGAGTTCATCTCAGCCCAATCGTTCCATAATCACAGACTCCTACAGATCAACAGGAGAATCTTAAATCAGTCCATTTCCTCTAAAGCGAGTGGGGCTGAAACTCCCCAAACTCAACTCCAGATTGTCACGGATTTGTGTTTAAACAACGTAAAATTGAATTCACTGCGTTTAAGCTGGAAATGCGGCCCACCTGCGGAGCCACGCAAGTCTCGATACGCACCAGCCAGTGGAAATACCTCCCGCTCTCCACACCAAAGAGCCAAACAGACAGAGAGAAAGTAGGAGCAATGCTGCGGTCTCGGACATTTTCATCAGTGTGTTTGTCTTCCGCGCTAAATGAATGGCAGATGCTTCAAGAACAGCAAGTGAGGCCTTTCTGAATGAGTCTGAGATGAATGCAGCGAGCGGAGAACACACACACACACACACACACACACAATCCTGCACAAAGAAACATTCAGATTTGTGTTCATGATATCTTATTGCTGCAATCTCCAGCTGATTAAGAGCAGACCAGGCTGCTAAGCGCCGACTGTGCCCAGATAAAGAGGCAAAGCCTGGAGGTCTTGGCAGTGGTGGGGCATGTTGGGAAAGCCACGTCCACTCAGACGGTGGAGGGAATGTGTCTTCATTATCACTACAGGCCTTCACGGAGTCATGCTTTGGGATGCGTAGAGGAAAAAGCTGAAATAATCTAAGAATCGAGAGGTTTTTTTTTTTATAATCTTGCAAATTAAAAGCACATCAATAAAAAAGAAAGACAATACAAACGTTGCTGTAGGAATTAGTTCACATATTAGTTCACATTAGTTCACGCTGTGGGACTAAAAAAGGATTTTTCAATTCAATTCAATTCAACATACATAATAGCTTAAGGAGCCAAAGCCATGAGCTTTTTTCATGTAGTATAATCCCACTAATGTTTTACCTCCTGAAAAGATCCATTCACCATTACAGAAACTGGTATTCTGGTATTTCAAGAAGAGTGTAAAAGTGGCGAAGTATCTCATGTGAAGCAGACCACCGCTCTTGATGAAGGTATTTTCTTTACCCACCCTCATCTTCATCTGTATCCCCCCAGCATTTCTCCTTCCTCCCAGCTGCACTCTGATTGCCTCTGATTCGGGTTAAGTGATTATTACCCCCCTGTGGAACGGGACAAGCCGTCTTTCTCTCCAACAAGGCAGCCATCAAGTTCTTCTGTTAAGAAGTGCTGAACCTGTAGCTTCTTATGTTATATTTACTAATTTAGTACATACAGTGTATATAAAGGCTAATGGCTTCTTTGGGACACATTAAACACCACAGGTTTTACTTGTGAAATCAAACTTGAAAATCACAAGACAAAATATTTTGTAAAACTTTGTCGTTCCGATTAATTAGAGAAAATGGAGCTCAAAATAAAACACACATGTTTTGGCTTACATGTTTATTTAATTTCATTGATTGTGTTTATTGCTTAATTTATTGAGTTTTTGTCCTTAATAAATGAAACATTTATGAGTTTAAAATGCCTTGAAAACTGCTCAACCATATTTCATTTAAGCATAATTATTTATATATTACAATAATTAAAAGTCTTAAAAAATAAATTACTTCATAATATTAGTAGTAGCATTATTGCATTATATGATTATTATATTATAGAAATCAAGTAGAACGATGATGTAATTGTCTTATAAGTGAATGAATGTAAAAATAATTAAAATGTGTTACGTATATTAGGCTTAAAATGTTTAAAGGTATACGTAACACGCAAGTAAACGCATAGAAAGGGAGAAAGCTCCAGTTGGTTCAAACGATCCATTAGAGCAGGAGTCCGTGTCTGCAGACATGATCCAACGGAGGGTGTGAGATCCATGACGCTTTTATATCACCCTGAACCTCCAGAGAGAGGAAAACCATTATTTATGACCGCCAGTTTAAACTGTCTCTCACTGTGTAATTCTTAATTTTTTACAGCAGGCTTGGGTGAAGAACGTGCATGATGTGTTATTCCTCCATCTTCTACTCCATAGATAAACTGAGCAGATTTAAAGCACATGCTTTAATTGCTTCCACAGGGAAACACGTAAGAAACCCAGCAACTTCTTTCTATTGCTCTGAAAAAGATACGGGGCACTAAAATCTAATAAACTACATTTTTTTTTTTTTTTTGCAAATTTGATTTACGGAAGAGCTGATACCATCACATGACTCATCTTGGTTTGATAGAGACATAAATTACTGCTCTGAACTCAGGTGAACCCAGCTCTGGTGGTGGCTAAGGTCACACAAACCAACTTTCTAAATCATTTACCGTGTTATTTATGAGCCTGGAAAATAAAAAAGAACAAGGAATATGAATGTATTCAGCCTTTTCTTGCAGAATTAAAGCAAACATGTTTAATGGTTTTTAAGAACGATTGTTCCATGACTGTTCGTGATTATTAAACACTGCTGCAAAAACCTGACTTGTTTTTTTTTTACTAAATGTATTTACTGAATTGTTTTATAATTAAATGTTTTTTCATTTTTTGCCAAACTACAATTTGGCATTGAACATCCTCAAATGGAGTGAACTAGTCTTGTATCAATTATAATATTTATTGGAAAACATTTAAATGAATATTTTATATGTATATTATGCAATCACATACAAAAATAAAATTCTAAAATTAATAAATGTTGAGTTTGACAATTTTTTGCCAAACAAATCAGAACAACAAAAATATATAATTTTAATCCTCTTTTTCAAAATTTCTTTTTCAATTTGTTTGCATACAGTGACATTTTTAACTTAATTAAGCAAAGAATAATTTATTTATGAATAGTAAATAAATGTAAAAGAAAAATAATAATAATAATACATATAAAATGATTTATTATTTTATTTATTTCTATATTTAATAGCAAATTGAGTTAAAGTCTGACACAAGTTAGATATACGTACTGACTTAAACTTATCAGATACTAATGTCAGATAGAAGAGATGAACTGATCTACTACTGTTCGACTTCCGATTTGAAATAGGTCTTGTTTTTAAAGCAGGAATTTTCCGGAATCTTCATACAGACCAAGCCACAGCCATCCGAATTGCGACTAGAAAAGTAAGCAACACGTTCCTGGATGTGTCTGTTAGATCTAACTCTCTTTGAGAAAACAACAGCTGAGAGAAGTGTGCAAGACCACCAAGGTAACTTTCTCTCCTTGTATTTGTTTAAACTTTCATGGCTTGACTTGGCCTCTCCAGGGCCATTTTTCACTTCTTGTTTTCTGCTTCTTCACACCCAAAGCCAGCGGGTAACGGAAGCCTTTTCCTGAAACTGACCTCCAGAGCCGAGGTCCATGCCCGGCCCTCCCCGGGTCAGAGTCGCGACCCCTGCCGGGCTTCACCGGCACCATGGACACTACCAGTCCAGGAAAGGCTAGAGGTTGGGGAGGAACGTCAATCCACATTGAATTGTGGGTTGTTCATCTTGGCATCCTCGCTGCAGATCTGCCGGCTGGATAAAGATGGGAAAGAAAAGACTAGGGAGATGGATGAGCTTGCAGGGTGGCCGATGCATCTGGAGTCCTAATGCCACGGCACAAGGGAAGGGAATGAGCAGCGCCGCCATTAAAAAGCAAAGACAGGCTGTTGTTTTACCTTCCCTAGTGAGTCCCTCACTGGCCGTTTACGTGGAGCGATCGAGGAATTTTGCGAAAAAACATATTGGACTTGGGATGTCCTGAGACAAGTGAGTTAAAAAAAATAATTTTTGGTGAAGTTTAGGAAAAAGCACCATTGTTAAAAAAAAAAACAAACAAAGAAAATTGAAAAAAAAAAAAAATTATTGGGAAAAAAAAAAAAAAAAAAATCACATGTGATTCTTCCTGGTCAGGTTTCTTTGTTTTCTTCTTCCAGTTAGTGGATCTTCAAGCAGATGGTGGGAGGTGACAGAAACCAAGGCAGCTTTTATGATCTGATCTCCCTGTCCTCCAGTAAAATTCACACCAGAGTCTTTCCAGTCGAGCAGCGTCATCGTCAGGCCAATGATAACAGGCTGACGCGCGTGGAGAAGCAATCTAAACACATAAGGAGAAGCTCTCAGCTCCAAAAATAGATTCATGGCTCCTTCACTGCATTTTATTTCATAGGTTTTTTTAGAACTTTTGGACATCAACTTGCACTCCAAGCTCTACTAATGGCTTATAATGTCATTTCATGGCGTTCTATACTTTAAAAATACATTTTCTCTAAATTAAATTCTAGCGGAGATGTTCAATGTCACTTCTTTGGGCACAATTTTCGCCTAGTGGCCATATTGACAAACTCATTCTCTTTAATTCACATTATTAACGGTCTATTGTGCGTATAACGCTCTGAGAAATCAGGTTTGTTTTCTTTTTTGCCACTCAAGCTTTAAACCATTCCAAAAATCATCTAAATATACCACACACAAAAGAAACAAGAAGGATGGATAAAGTCTACCTCCCTTTGGGCATTTATCATCTGCTCATCCAAATATGATCTGGGTTAATATCCGGGTGAAATATCAAAATATGATTAATTTTGATATTTTATAAATTACTTTGAACAATGTTTCTTCTGCCTTTTCCAGTTCATTAACACAACTTCAGAACTGAATTATGTTCAGGGTAGCTCATCACACCTTTCGGATGATTTTTTGGTAAATTATTTCTCAGTGATAATCATTCAAGCCCAAAATGGCATAGAAAGTAACAAGGTCAATCCTAATCTGAAAATGAGGTTTTTACAGCTGCACTGTCAGGTCATGTGACTTGCATCATCAAGATGGCAGTGTGCTTTACTTATGAATACATGTTTAAATAATTAGCATTTAAACAAATTGTTAACAGAATATGCACGAGGATTAACATTATTTAGAAATTCCTGCAAGTTTTACAATCCTTCATTTTTTTTTAATGCTAGTTGTTTAATGTATGATCCGTGCGAATTATGTTGTGAGTAAAGCTGACAAGTTAAATTGTATATTGTAATATGTTAAATTATTGCAAGTTAACGTGGAGCAAAATCTGTAAAATTAAAAAATCACCTAGATTTATTTTAACTTCGGTCATGAACAGATAAAACTTTATTTTATTATTATTATTTATTTAGATCGTGTACATACCATTTGATATCCCCTAAAAATAAATAAATAAATACACAAATATACACAAACTGCCCAAAATTACTGAAAATTACCATCACAAAATGGGTCGCTATTTTGATACCACAAAAAAAAAGAACTAATAATTATCAAAATATAAAAAATTATCAAAAGAACAAAAATTATGAAATACTGTACTGGGAAAACTAAATGGGCAAAAATCATAGAGCTATAATAAGGCGTCAGAAAAGCACAAACATCTTTACACCATCGCCCTGCCTTTTTCGTAACCAAAAAGAAAACAACTTTCATCACTCTGACTCTTAAAGATGCCTTACAGAAGATATAGTACAGACAGTCTTTTGATTGCCTGGCAACGATAATAAAGACTGAACAGAAAATCAATTATGATTTTAAACCATCAGCCTAAAAATCATCTACAAATAATAATAAAAAAAAACAATACAATTAAAGTCTAAATATTAAAAATAAAGCAAGACACTGCAAATTGTCCAACGGCAAGAGTCCGAACTCAATCTAGGAACTGGTTCCATCCATTAGGCTGCAAAGACCACCGTGGTCCTGGCGTGCGCTTCCATCATTGCTCCGTCCACAACAGAGGGAAAGTGTTTCTGACAGAGAAAGACCTGAGAGACCAAGTTTCCCTGAGAGATGCTATCGTTCCTCGCCCGGACAAGATTTGCTGGGTGACTTCAAAGCTTGTGGGCCAAGTGTTTGGAGGAATGTGATGGAAACAGGAAAATAATGTTCTGATTTCTGTAAACTTCATAACATCTGCTTTTGCTTACTGTAGCACAGAGCGGCGCCTCCGCCCGTCCTTTGTTCTGGATATTTGTTCCCATGGTTTAAATAAAGCACCTTCGCACGTGTCACCAAATCAAAGAAGGAAATGTCGTATCGGGGAGCTTTGTAGCCCTTCATTAGAGAATTTGACTGGTTGGTTGATTTGCGAAGAAGCACTAGTAATCCGCAGAAGACGAGGACTCGTATTGTAATTGGCATGAATGCGTTTGTGTGAATAGGTTTGATCTCACTTCAACAACCTCCTCCGAAAACAAATGAAAGCATATGAAATGTCAGTTCTCATTGAAAATGAGTATGTACAGGTACAACTACAAGCAATCACACACACACACACACACACACACACACTCTTATAAAACCACTTCTGGCATGACAAAAAAAAAAAAACTCCCATTGCAATTTGTAGAACGGCCTCTACTGATTTGAAGAATAGCATGGCAAGACTTCTATGTACACACTACATCCGACTCAAAGCTGGAGGGTTTCTTCTCCTTTCACTAACTCAATCACGCTCAGGTTTCAATCTCGCCCATCCAAACACACTCACTTCCTTCTCCTGACCTGCGCTGTCCAGTCTGTGACCCGCAGCATAACATCTACACAGACGGTAAAATGCCTTCAAGAACGAACGCAACGGAAGAGTTGTCTGAAGTGGATAAGAATAAGACTGAATAAGAAAAAGTCATGATGTTCTTTTTTGCACAACGCCACAAAAACAGCACTTTTTGTACTCCATTACACAAACACCACCACTTAATTAACTTCTTAGGGGGGAAAAATGGATGAAAAAGTCTTTTAAATTGCTTTTTCATATATTTATTTTTGATGTATTATGATGAATTCTCAGTTTCTTTTGTTTCTTCTAGAGGTCAAGTAAAAAAAAAAAAAAAATCCCACTGAGATTAAGTTTTTTTTCTTTAATTAATAATTCATTCATTGTGGTGATTCAAAAATGTTGCGCTGGTTTTTGACTTCAGTACAGTAGCCTCCCGCTATTCACACTGAACCTGAGAGGTTTGTGCGTACTGGCCACGCCCACATATCAAAGAAACCAACTTCAAGTTGTAAAAATAGTCACAGAAGCCTCCTCTGAAATGTGTGTGCGTTTAAGCAAGGAGCCACAGTAAATGCATCTTAACACAAGCCTAGCTTAATTTTACACACATTTCTGCTTCAGACAAACTGAAAGTCACAGTTGTGTCCTGTAATGACCTTTTTTCTATTTGGTCTGATATGGAGTTTATTTTGAGGATCTTGATTGGACGACAACCTGATCAATTGTTTCTGCACCAATCAGGACGAGCCTGTGCTGTATAAGGACTAAAGTGACTCAAGTCAAGAGACTCTTTTCTCTGAGGCGTCTTTGTTGCGTCACTCAAATGTACAGACCATTATTGGTTTCAATGTGCTTTGCTTTTGGCTTGATTTAGAAGTTTGTCGCATACTGAATGAAGGTGCGTTCTGACTTCTGGTGCTGATGCCAGACTAATACTTCACCTGATCGACATAATACAACTGACAAAACTCCGTAAAGAAAGAGACACATTCTTGTATTTAGGTCTGTTAGAGATAGTAATGCATGAGTTTTTGAACAGAAGGTTGGTTTTCATGCTTTTTTTCCCCTCGCTGTTTAGCTTCACATGATATTTAGGAAAATTAGATTTTGCTTTACTTTTTTACTCAAGTACTAGCATCTCTCACAATGTGGCATGACACCAAGGCTTAAAAACATCATTATGAGCTAGGTTGCCGTTTGAGTCTTTGTCTTTTACTAAATTATTTCTATCGAGTACCATGTTAGTTTGCTTCATTACTTCAGAATCAACCATTCCCCCATCTTCAAAGAATGGTCATTTATTAGACTGTTTTGAATTATTCTTTCTTGATTAGGTTGAGTGTATATGTGTGTTTTATATTTATATGTTTGATATATATTTTTATATATATATTATTTGGCTTTGTTAAAGAAAAAAGAATAAAGGTGGCGTGGTCAATACTTTAAATATTGTCATGTACTGTACACAGTAGACAGTTAACGCAGACATCTTCAAAAGGCTCATCTTAAGATTGAGTAGTGTTGACTGGTATCAAGTCTTCCTAACACACACACTTGGGTTTAGGAATGGGGGTCCTCACATGTCTTCGTTTAGCATAAGGTTACAGTAAAGCGGAAGTGACCCTCCACACCCTTACAATCGAATGGATGTCATTAGTGTTGCTGTCAGGGGCACGTGTAGATGGGGCGAAAGACTGAGGCTCTCGGCTTGTTGTGGTTCACAGGTCTAAAGATTTGAAAAAGTCATTTCCTCACTTTCCTGCTTCAGGAAAAACAGCAGACCAAAGAAAATAAATGTAGGTGTAGCGAGAGGGAAACAAACGAAGGTGAAGAGCGGTCACTGCCAGATCATGGCAAGCCTAGTGGCAAAAAAAGTCATTACATTAATGATTCCGCTGCATTGCTTTTGTAGTTATACGTTATCTTTACTTCTCATATTCTAGCGTTTCTGTAGCACAAACGGAACAGACTCTAGGTAACCAGGTTCTTCATTAACCTTCATTTTTTCTTTCTCTGAAATGTTCTGTTTTCCTAGCCATTGTTTTCTATTGACTTGCTCACTAGTCTAAGCCATAATCTATGGCTAAGTCTTTTGTGGCAGTAGTGGTCCTCTGATTCTCTGAATTAAATTGACAAATTTTCCCCAACCTCAGTCACTCCACATTTAAAAGGTGTGAGAGAATATTGGATGGCTGAAACAATAAATAGACAAATCAATAAAAGTATTTTTCTCGTGGTATCAATTTACTCATATGCAGTTACCGCAAACAATTTATATATACTATTAATACAGTTGCCTCCCACTTAAGAAAGCAAATCAAACGAGCAAATCAAAGAGATTTGTTAGTACTTATTATATTATAGTTTATAACTTGTAGCATGAGGCTATGATATATTGATTGTACTAAACAAGACACAGACTTATTTATCTATGCAATATTCATACTATTCAAAATATTCTAGTCAACTATTCCACGAAAATGTAAATTTTGTACGCTCCATTAATTAGGCTAATGGGATTAAATAGAACAATATTTATTTTGTACCATATTTGTTGAACTAAAAGGTACACTTAAAAATGGTTTAAAAAAAAACGACCCTACTTATAAATCTCAAAAAAAATGTATGATATGTAAAAAAATTTAAAGATAATACGTTTAGCATGTTATAATCCGGTGCGACTATGCCGGATTATATATTATTCTTTCCCGCCATGCAGTTTTTCATATTTCATACATGCATTACACGTTTTGTCAAGGCAATTCAATTGAACGAACATTAACTACGAAACCAACAGATCAGGTTATTGTGTCACGTCCAATCGCCGTCAAGCCTGCAGAGACGTCCCCATCCTCAGCCACTTCCTGTCCCTGCCTCCAGCCACGATGATGAATGGCTGCAAGCTCCATTCAATTACGCCTGGAGTGCGAAAGGACAGTTGGGGAGGGAGGTGGAGTGAGCAGGGTGGTGCGGGCCCGGCTGCATTCTTAGCAACAATTTAGCCTAATTAGCATCAACTCCTGCCCCATCCATCATACTCCTCAAGAAACATAAACACACTGTCAGCTCTAGCGTAACAAACAGATCGACCAGCTACTTAACACAAATTATTCTTACATGAAACGTAGCTTCTCAGGCAACCTTCCCCCTCCCGGCCATCCAGGCGAACGCAGGGCTATTAAAATTGAAGACATGTGTTCCAGTCAAGTTCAACTCCGCAGACTGTTGTGGTTAATGCGGTGACAGGTAATGGAAGGGGGAGGAGGTGCGGCTCTGGATCCAGGTAGGGATCCGGTAAGTAGCAGGTGTCGAGTGGAAGTGCTAAATTCATCGTTTTAATACACGGAATCTTTGAGACGGTTCATGCTTTGCCCATCGGTGGAAATCAAAACTTTTCGCAAGATTTCCAAGTTGACCTGACATTAAAGACACTGGAATTACGATCTACTGTTCAACATAAAAAGTACGAACCCCATGAACGGTTAAGCTCTTTCTTCATTTTTTATTCATCATTTTGGATGCAAATTACAATGAGACGATGTGATGGACGAATACAATTTATTTATTGGAAGTTCTCTATATCAACTATACATTGTAATGCAGACTGTATGTCAATATTTTGTTTTTAGAATATTTCATTATTTGGTTTTAATTAATTTTATCGGTAAAAACAACAAAAAATACTAGTGTCCACCATATATTTTTAAACAATTAATGTATCAGGTTATTTTTGTGCTTTCTAATTTGGTACTGGAGACATTGAAATTGATTAACTATAAAATTCATAATTGACCATTAATAGAAAACAAAAACAAAAACAAAACAATCCTCACTTAAAATAACCTTAAACTAATAATATGCAATTCGAATACATTACAGTGAAACTTAAGTAATGGCATTTCTAGAATATATCGTTTCCAAAGACGAAAAGACAAAAAAAAAAAACATGTATATAAAAAAAAAACATGCAAAAAAAACATGTAAATAAAACATATTGATATGAAAACAAAAACAATTAAAATTAATAAGATAGAATGAACAATTTGAAGGTTCCAATTTTCTTTCCACCATTGTGGTCTTGATGTTATGGGAAGCTGGAGTAAAATGCTCTGATAATTAACTAGAAAGCTTGGCAAGAGTGTGTTGTTGTTTTTAGCAGAGATGGCAATGGTCACTCGTCTTGTTCTAACTCGAGAGGGGCAAACCGGACTCCTGAAGAGCGTCTGAACCTCGCTCTTCAAGACACTGTGGACACTAAAAATGTCCATGTTTTCAAATAGGTTCTACAACTACTTTCATAATTGACAGAACAAAAATAAAAGAAAAAAAAAGTTTGGACACCATAGTGATGTCATGTGCTAGCTGCTCATTAGCAATTCCCAAGTTGGCGCCAAAACTAATTTCTGTCCATTTGTGGGGTGACGTGCAAGCCTTGTTCTTTTTCTTGGTCATCTCTTCTTCTCAAAGCGAGCTGAGATTAGCGTAATATGAATAACCAAGCAAAAGAAAATAATACACTCCTGAAGCATGACTAATAAATCGACTGCGCCTTCAGACCCTCGGACTGAGTGACACTTGATTTACCCGCATGCAAAATTCTCATTATAATCTCATTTTTCCAGCACCACTCTGTTTCTTTTTTCCTTCCTCCGTTTCAAACACAGGCCTCCTGCTCAGCCGCCAACCATGATGGATATCAGTTATGAGCAGCTCAGCTCCTGGTTTATAAAGCTCAGACCTGTTCGGACTTTTGAGGCGGCAGGGTTTATATCAGCTCTATTGGAGGTTTGGGATTTGCTCATTTCCACGTTTGACTGGTTTTAGCTGCAGTCACGAGTTTTGTGAAGTTCACTAAAAATAACTTTGTTTGCACAACCTCAGAAATTAAATAATACAATTTTTAAGCTGAATATTGTAGAATCCCTTTATGATTTGTTTTGAGAGAAAATATTGAGACATATATATATATTATTTTAAAAATATATATTTATTTTATTTTTTTAAGCAATTTGAGTAAACAAAAATCCTACAGATAATGATCATAAACTGAAAGTTTAAAGGTTTTAAAGGTATTGTTTCTGCAACTTAAAAAATATCTTCAAATTTTTGAAGAACTGTCGTTTGATGTTCTACAAATACATTTCTGCTGCAAAAATAAAATCTTACATCCCTGTTTATTATTACTTCTCATACTCGTTCTCTGTGAATGGGCCATTGAAACACAAATTATGTTCCAGTTAAACATGTATTAATAATTTGAAATACTGCCGTGCTGATGAGCGGATATAATAAAGAAAGTCACTTGGAAAATGGAGCAAATCTTTATGCAAGTCTTTATGCATTAACGTATGTAATGATTCAGAAAAATGAACAGATTCTTACAGTAGTTATTTTGCAATTAAGTCATTTAGTGTTTGTGTCATTAAGTCATTTAGAGCTCAGGAAGCTGCCCATAGGTGTGTGATTGACCGAGTGAATATGTGTGTCGTCCTATGTTTGGTAGTGTGTGTATCCCACCTTCAGGCCCAGAGATGCTGGGATTGGCTCCAGCTCCCGGTGACCCAGAAATTGAAGTTCAGTTATTTAAAAAAATATGAAAATACTTATGCATTAATGAATATCCATCTAATTGAATTGCTGGATTTGTTGTGCAGATTACCGTGAAGATTTCCGCTCAGGATATTGTGGTTTTATAACAAAAAAAAAAAAAAAAAAAAAAAGTATGTCCTCTAAAAAAAAGATCTCAGGTGCTAATCTGGCAGAGTTTGGGAAGAAAGAAAACGAACCCTGATCCACTTCCTCACAAACAGTGTCCCAAAGCTAGTTGAATTCCAGTGCCCAGGATCAGGATGTTTAGCTTAGAAAATGACTCAGTCAGTCATTCTACCTAAATGCCCCCCGGGTAATTACTGCAGCCCTCTCTCAAGCCACTTAACAGAAAAGTTATATTGTTACTGTACATTACCTGATGAATTTCTCATCTTTATTACGACGTAGAGTCGGAAGCCGGACTGTTAATGTCCCTTTCAGGACCTTCAAAAGGTATGAACATCGCAAAAATAATGACATCTGAGAGTGGGTGGGATGACAAAAAAAAAAAAAAAAATTACTAAACAAAACATTTCCCTAAGCAATCAAAACACAAACAGACCGGGGAAAACAGCAGCGACCTGCACATAATCACAGTGAGCCATTTCCTCTTGGCCAGGCATCACCATTCACTCACTGCCATTTATAAACACGGAGCAGGGGCAAACTGGGAAAGCACAGGCAACGACAGCCCGTATCGGCCGGGATATGAGCTGATAAATTGGTGGCTGTGGAAAAAGCGCCCCACGGGCTCCATCTGTCCAGCCGAGTGAGGCGGAAAGGAGCGTTTTCAAAAGCACCCCAGAGCCCGGCCATGCCTGACAGAGCCTGACACCAGCGCCATGCTGGATTCCTTTCGATATGGGTGGCAAAAAGCTCCTGGGAAAGAACAAGTGTTTGCGGAGGAGACTCTCATATCTCCCATCTCATCAGCTCCACCTCTGCCCACATCGTCACACCTGGTGAGACGGCAGATTACAAGCACCTCATGGCTCAAACTACTACTACTACTACTACTACTACTAGCACTACTACTACTATGGCTCAAAAAAGAGAAAAAACAAATACGTTTATTCAACTACTTATACTGCGCTAATATCCAATATATTTTCTGTACGCTAGAAGAAAATAGCGAGAGACAAAAAAAAAAAGAGCCGCATCTCCTCCACGTTGTGTGGTGATCGGAAATTTGGATGTATCTATTTTAGATTTTGATCATCTATTTTAGATACATTTTTACATATTCATTTTATTAAACTAAAATAATAAAATTGGCTAAAATATTGTTTTTAAACAATATGTAGTATGAATTTTTTAAATATTTTCCTTATTACTGTAATGACATTATTATTTGTGTGTGTGTGTGCGCGCATGTGTTCATCCATGTTCATCCAACACTGCGTGTAAAGTTACAAAGGTGCACATCCTACATTTCTTAGGACCATTACAAATCGAATGTTATAAAATATAATTACCTTTAACTTTTGCTTTTTAGGTCTGTACTTTAACAGATTACACAGAATCTCCACCTGTATCATTAATACGATAAAAAACATTTTTTTTAAAAGCACGTGTTAGCCCTATATATGTTTCACATACTGTGTTCCTAAATGTTGGCTTTTGATTTCCAAAACTATATATTTTTTGATAACATTTGATAAATCAAAACCACCAAAAAAAAGCTCGAAACCCCCATTGCATAAATGCACTTATAAGTGTATTAAACTGAAAGCTAAGTTAAATGTTTTCAAAAGGTTAATTGTTATTCCTTCATGCTCCTAGTAGGTGCATTACTTGAGAAAAAATGAAGAGAGGATTATTAACATAATGCGCCATATAACGCCTAACAAATAGTCAGTCAAGCGGTTTACAGAAAAACATCTGATAAATATGCAACAATTGTCTTCTGACCAAACCAACAACCAGCCAGTGTAGTCGCCCGTAGCAATCCGTCCAGGAGAAAGCGTCCTTCAGCTCTCATCAACCACCATCGGCGTCCCAAAGCTGCCACAGTCAGTAGACTGATAGCTTAACCTTTCCACCATACCGCACTTCAAAACCAGCCGAGAGAAGCTGGGATCCCTCAGAATGTGTGGTCTCTCTCTGCACCACTGGTTTCGGTGCGTGTCTCCTTCTGTACAACTAGAGGATGAAGATGGCTCCAGCTCATGATCTCATTTCTTCAGCACATATACAGGAAGCTGCTGTGACAAGTGTGAGCGTGTTCTTGGAGCTCAGTGCCTGGATTAGAACTCGGTGACCAGCAATGAGCAAGCGAGCGATCCGAGTGGTCTTGGAACACCAGCCGAGCCGTGTTGAGACACCACTGTGTGGGAAATTAAACAGGATCATTATGGAAATCAGATGAAATTATAGTTGATCACGCCAGAGAGTCTAGAGGGATTTTGACGTTCTGAGAATCATTCTGTATGTGGCTTGAACCCTCCGTACAACTCACAGCAGGAGGATTGCGGCCAACCAAACAGGAAGTCTTCATTTTATTAGGGTGGGGGAAAATAAAGGACAAAACCAGAAATTCACTCCGTGGAAGAAAATAAAAAAAGCCGCCTTTGTGGATTTTTCTAGAGCTCTTCTTTCTTACGATACGTTTCGAGCGCAATAAAACTGTCGCTATAAAAAGCTTTCAGTTCTAGAATGTTCTGTTGGGTAATCGCTTCAGAAGCCTTCAGTGTCATTCTCTGGGAGAAGATTGATAAAGGTTGCGAGACAGAACCACAAACAGCTCTCTACTGCCCCCTTCCACAAAGCCTGAAAAGTGCACAGCAGTGGCTAAATTTCCGAAGGCACTTAAATTTGAGGTATGCCATTTATATTATTCATAAAACTTGCCATTTCTTTTATTCGACGTAAAAAAAATAATTGAATGAAAAAAAAAATTGAACAAATCACAGCATTTTAAAACGACCTGATTTGGTGATAAAACGCTTTACTTTCTTGCTCTGGCAGTGATTTGATCATGCCACTCAGTAAGATTACAGAACAGATAATCAAAACAAAAGAACTTTTCCATAGCCTCAGTGTCTCTCGTCTCCATCTTTCTTCCATTGTGCAACTGCTCTGGTTTCAAACACAAGAGCGGAAGCAGTTTCTTCCTCTTGATTGTGACATCAGTGTCTGGATCTGAATCGCTGCAGTGCTTCTTTTGAAAAGTAACGTATAAACAAATGCTTTTTCATACGTTTTGCTTCTCATTATTCATTGTTGGGCTGCTTTGTTCAAAAACGGTTGCTTTCACCACTATAGATAAGCTATAATAAATAAAAAAAAAAAAGTCCAGAATTCTAAGCATCTGCCAACAGCTCAAGCTGGTCTTCCTTAGCCGAAGACTCAGTTTAGCTTACAACAAATCACATTATGGCTTCGGTCTCGCTCATCTTAAATGTATAATCACGGTCGATCTGACTCCATATTACAGTCCTGTGTACGGGGAATGGATGATGAAAACGCAAACCCATCATGGTAGATTCATAACACTTGCCCACAGAAATGTACACACAGATTAGTTGTGTAGAGTTAGAATGGCGCAGGAGAGTGAGCTAGTTCACCCAAGGTTACATTATTATTCTCCTATTGTTTTCCTAGCCACTGTTCCCGTTCTGCTTGCTCACTGCTCACACGCTGAGAATCACTGATAAATTATATTATTTGTTTTGTTTTTTGCTCAACTGCTTTGAGATGATCTGTGGCTGTGAATAACCTGAACCGTTATAAATAAGTTGAATTTTAAAAAATACTATAAAGTGGAAGGATGATTCGCTGTGGCGACCCCTGATCAAAGTAAAGCCAAAATAGTAGTAGTAAGAAAAACAAACATCTTAAATACAAATGAAAATGTGACTTTTTTTATGCTTTCTGGTTAGACATCACTTCCCTTAAAATCCATCAGAATTACAAATAGCATTTTAAATGTAGTCATATTTCAATAGACTTTATCCAAAATGCAAAACAATCTATAGTTTCTGGAATTTTTTTTTTTTTTCCAAAAAAAACTGCATCTGTGCTTTATTTGGCAGTAGCTATTATGTTTATTTATAATTCACGATTTTCTGCTGAACAAATCACAAGGTTTGCAGCTCTCTGCAATCATGCGTCTGGAATTAGAACTGGTTGAAAATGTGTACATTTATCTGTGGCAATTTGATCGTAAGTACTCTTTACTTATTCTTAGTACTTAAGAACAATTCTAAAGTTTTTTTTTGAGAAGAGGTAAGCCATCATCCTATGGTGACATGTAAGGTAAAGGGCATCAGGGTGTACTAGAAGAAAAAAAAACCTTTTGATTTTGCTTTCAAATGTAAAAGATTGAGAGATTACGGAGTAAACAGAACGCTTCACCGCAACGTCCTGCATCCAGAACATTAATCAGTAACTTGCGATAATTACAAGGTCAGAGGACATCGACCCATTAAATAAATGAATATGATTAAAAAATAAATGATGAATGATGATGATGATGATGATGATGATGAAAACAAGATTTGTCCCACTCTTCACAACAAATTGGTGATTACTTCAAAATTAAAAATACTTCAAAAAGTTCTTTGTCGAACCCTTCCTTTACATAATTCCCACCAAAGTAGTGAACAGAATATTACAAACCGTTCCTGTACCATATATTTAAACATGGGTACTAATGTACATTATAAAATGAGTGTAAAACATGTCAAATAACAAATTACGTTTTCATCCTTGTTTCTTTTGTTGTTGTTTTTTCATCTCGTTTCTTTTGTTATTACACAAAAAAAAATTACATTTTCAATAAATAAACATACTTTTATTGCTACCTTCATAACTGAGAGTTGTTGACAAATTGTACTGTATGAATGACAGATTGTAATATTCTGTTTACAAAAAAACTTATTTTAAATAAAAAGAGCAACAATCCATACGGCAACTGACAGAGAGCGGATCATCACAGAAGAATCAAATCAAATACCAAACGAATTTTCTCAAAGAATCTAAATATTAAGCATCAACATAAAACTGTCCTAAGCGGAACATAGGCGGCCCTCAACGATCAGCTGAGGAGGATTTAGTATTTGTAGTGGCCTGCTCCTTCTCAGCCCGTTCCACCGGTCTCTCCGTAATCACTTCCTCTGAAGCGTCCAGCATCTCCAGCACACACACCGCCTCCCATGTCGAACAATCACGATCACGCTACTCTTACCATAACACAGCAATTATCCTCACTGCTCGCAGCAACACAACACGCATGATGGATGGAACCCGCGTGTGTGTGTGTGTGTGTGTGTGTGCTTGCGTGTGTGTGTGCGTCGACGTCTCTCCTTCGTCTGGCCTCCTCTGCTCATTTCTGCATGCGTCCTCCATCAATCACATCATTAAGATAACGTCCGCCGTCCCAGGCTGGGTCGTACGTTATCCACTCAGGCCCGGTGTTCTGAAAATTCTTCCTACAGCTCAGAAGTTCCTACACTGACGTCACTGCTCAGCTGTTCTTACCCTTCGCGGTGCGCGATAAATGCACTAAATGAACACGGGCACTTATAACAGTACACACGCTACTGTTCTTATTTATATTAGTATTCAGTTTTGACGTGAACAGCTGAACAGTGACATGTGTAGGAACTTCTGAGCTGTAGGAGGAATTTTCAGAACCGCGGCCGTCCCCTGCAACACATCCGCCTCGCTTCGGTTTGTCCACATGTGGAGGACGTGACCATGTTGTATTTGCGGAGCTTCAGGACGTGTCTGGAGAGTCCGAGTCCGGTGGCGTGTACGTACGTTCCCCTTGAATTTCACGGCTGGCTGCGGCCGACTGGTTTCTCGTGACATTATGGTCCTGCATGTTTCCTCCAGCCGAGTCGCGGTAAATCTCCGCGGTTTGTTTTCGTACCGTTAGTTATAGTTTCATTGCATCTTCCACTTATTTCTGGATTGATTTTATACACATCGAGCAGTGAAACTTTGAGCTCTTATTTGATGCAATTTAAGGCACAACCAACCTGGCAAGACACGTGAATTAACCTTGCCAGTGTAAAAACAAACAGCACAATTTTGACAATATCGATGCGCTTGTTTTTTTTTTCCAGAAACGAGATTGGACAATGACGTCACTGTTTTTTTTTTATTTTGCTAATGCAAAATAAAGCTGATTTACTTTAAACCAAATTTAAAGATACTGTAAGCACAATTACTGTATGATTTGCACGATAACACACTAATGATAAATATCTATTGTTTTCTTTTCTTTTGTTCTTTCTTTTTTCAAATATAAGACACACATTTTTTTTCTGGACCAAAAGGCGCACACTCAATTTTAAACATTTGTTAGGATTTTAAGCAGCCCTTGTAGTCTGAAAAATACAGTAGTACAGTAGCACGTAACACAAATGTGAAAGAACAATGTAAAATACAAGCAAAAGCATGAAATAGCATCTTTTAACAAAGATTAAAAGTTTCCATCAGCATTTTTTTCCCCACTATCAGAACAAAAACACCTTTCTAACGTCTAGGTCCAGCTTAAAGGAAAAAACGACAGCAGCAAATGTAAAGATGTCTCTGGTTTGAATGCAAATGTATGTCTGGGAAAACGTCAAACATACTGATAAGTCAACCTCAATGCTGAATAAGACAGCTAAACGTTATACAATGTCAATATTTTCAAGACGGCAAAAAAAAACAAACGTACAAGCTAACAACCTAACACTACGTTTCACTTCAATACTGATATACTGCTCACACCTTGTACAGTATATCTATTATTAAAAGTCACCTACAAAAAGATTTATAGTGTCCCGTGAAGGAAAGGGAGGAGTCACAAGTGTTAAAATACACAGTTAAACGTGACAGAGATTTTTTATGGCTGCTTGAGGAAGCGAACTGAAAACACGAGCCAGTCGGACCCCCTAAAAAAAAAAAAAAAAAAAGCCTAAATCAACATTACCTCAAACATGAGCTCATCTAAACATCTGTCCACAACATGCCAAAGCAAAGCTCAATCACTCCCCAGCTGAGGCCAGCACAATTGTTTCTGGAAATAAATATTAGGCCTAATTCGGGCCTGATTGTCGTGGCCGACTGTGGAGCGAAGAGGAAAGAGTCATTTACTGCAGACATCTAATTCTTCCTGAGCTAATATTCTTTCCTGAGCGCCCCTCTGTCTTCCGAGGCAGGAAAGCTTCCTTTTACTATTGCGCTTGTCTTATTACGCTGATTAACATTATTTGTACAGTGTTTGTAAATTGTGTTTGTCCATGGGTCTTTTTTTTTATAAAGCAATTACGCCAGCAGAGTTCCAGAGAAGGTCTGTTGGAGAAAGTGGAGTGAGTTCAATCACATTTAGGCCGTCCGTCTTTTCCCGTCACAGTCCATTTGCGGCCGGCGGATACGTTTACACAGAAACTAATCATAACTAAAACATTTCTGTGTAAATCTTACCAAATGACTCCACATAAAGGGCAAGTAGGTAAATCAATGCGAAAAACACTTATGGTAACATCTGACCAATCTTCCGGACCTTCTGGTTACAGCCGTGATAACTGATGAAAAGAAAACAAGTCCTGATGCTTTGAGCGAGGAAGAAAAAACACTTAGTGTTCAAGATTGCAACATCCGGGGGAAATTAATTCAGCTCATTCTTCAAAATGTTGTGCCAAATTGCCAATGTATGTACTGCATAGTGTAAAAATCAAGTGAAGTCACACTTGGTTGAAAAAGTATTCCTTTTTCTATTTCTTAATGAATTTAATACAATTAAAAGTAATAAATAACATGTTTTTTTTTTATGACAAGCACAAACAATTCTTTAATAACCAAAGAAAACCCTCAAATTGCCTAGTTTGTTCAGGGTATCGTTTTTGTTTGCCATCTTTTAATTTTAAAACAAAAATGAAAATCAAAACGAAAATATGATTTGCTGTACAACCTTATGGAAATAGAGTGACTAACTTAAAAGGACCAATACGTATTTTAAAATAATGACAGCGTTAAAGCACAATTGTGCCCCCTTGTGGCAGATAAAGCTGAAAATTTGTACATCGAGGGGCTATAATGCAGCCAGACTATTTTATATGATAAAAATTGAATAAAAACTTGTGAAAAGCACAGGTAGTGTAGTAGAAAAAACAAATTCTCATTTCTCACTCAAGCCATCGGTCACTTCTCAGTCAAGCCATTCAAATATCAAATCCAATTCCTGTTCACTCTTATCGCGCAGAATAACACATCTTTTTGAATTGTAAGTTTGGATACCCATGAATGTACGTACATACTAAGTTGTGTAGTGTGTTTGTGTGTCTGCCACCGTTATCTGACATGACATCCATATGGTCGTTAGGATAATAAACACATTCGGTTTCAAAAGTGTGCAAAATTTCCCCTCTCTGTCCCTTTCTCTCTCTCTCTCTCACACACACACACACACACACACACACACACACACACACACACACTTAAGGTTTTGTTAAACTTTTCTAATGGGCTTTAATCTACGAACGCAAATTCGCTATATTTAACTAACTTCTATCCCCCACCACCACATATCGCACAAACAACCTGTGTCAATATTAAACGAACATAACCTGTGAAAGGTTATCCAAGCTCAAAAAAATCTTTTTTTTTCTACGATCTGTTCTTCAGTTTCAAGTTGGATGTTTTACGACAAATATATGTGGAAATTTGGGCCTTGCTTTTAACTGTACCTACCGCACAACCTAAAAGTACGTAAAACAAACGAATCGCGGAACGTCTTTGCCCGGAACTGAATAAAGAGCACGCGAGTACCACCCGTGCATCTCCAGAGAAACACCAGTCGGGTTTCATAAACGGAATTAAACTTAAAATTTCTTATTCTTACTCGGTCGCCCGACTCGGTTACAAACACGACTCCACTCACCATGTGCGTTTGTCACCGTACACCTCGTTAAAAAAACCGTGTGGCTCGTATAAACCAGACAGCAAACACGCAGACTTACCAGCTGATCCACCCGCAATGATTTGATGCGACGCTTCTCTCAGTAAACTTTGCTTTTTGGGCGTCATTATGTTTCGCAAAATGCTTGTCCTGTTTTGAAGAAAACGTGTGTGAATCAGCGGGGGACATGATGAATACACCAAAGCTGCATTAAACCGGTCGGGAGATACATCAGTGTGTTTGTGACAAAACTAAGACATGTTGAGTTTGCACTGCGCGTGAGTTTGAGTTTTACCTGACGCCGAAGACTCTTGTGACGGGCGGGCACGCGCACGCACGGGACGTTCCTCACACTGACACGCGGCGGCGTGGCGCGGGCGGGAATGGCAGGCGGGAATTTGCCTGGTTGAGCGCCTGTGGCAAATGTGGTTTATTTTTAACACCGCAAACTGTTACGCAATCTATAGAATCCAACTGTATAATAATTACAGGCAAGTCATGACTGAATGATGCAGTTTTGCTATCATTAATTTAATTTTTACTTAACTCGATCCAATTTCATGACGCACACAAATACAAGTTTGTCGCGCCTGTGAAACATGATTATTTTAACATGTATTAGTGCTTAATCTTTAACCTATACAATCTGTTAATTTTTAAACAAAGTAAAAAGTTTGCATTTTTCCACATTAGTTAAAATAATGATGTGTGTGACGAGATTATTAAATCGAATCAGTTTAAATGTAAAAGAAACATTTTAAAGTAAAAACGAAACCGGCATCTGTAAAAAAAAAAAACTGTTTAACAGATGAGGAAAAAAATGTTGTCAACCAGACTACAGCTTGGAGACGGGTTCTTGTTAATCTTAGTGGGCCTTTTATCTTCAGAAGGCATCAATAAAAAAATCACAATTTTCCTCATTGAATATTAAACTTGATTAGACACATGAGAAAGCGTTTGTGGCATTAAACAATCTGAGCTTAGAACACATTCTACCCTCGTTTCATTTTCAATTGAGAATTTATAGCAGGCTATTGGCAAGAGCGCACCATTAGCACATTGACCCGCTGGAGTAAGAGAAACCCACCCCTGCCAATAAAGCTGACCTTGGCCATGAAAACGAAATACAGTATTAATGCATCTCTGTATAAAAGAAAACATTTTTTGTGCAAATCAAATTTAAAGTAGAAGCATAAAAAAGCATGTGGAAAAATGGATGCAGAGGTGTTTTATGGAAACAGTACCATATTGGACCAAAAAAATGTTTCAATTTTTCAAACTTTGACGGAATAGTCAGGGAAAAATAATTTGGTTTTTGTACTGTAAATGTACACATCACATGTTTTTTACACCAGGCTCTATTTTCGAGTTTGTTTAAACAGATGTGGCTTTGTATTTTAAAACCTATTTTCTACTCAAGTGATTAATTTCTTCCATGTTTTTTTTTATTGTCTCTTTCTGGTGAAGCTCAAACCCTGAAGTCTTATTTCTCTCTGCTTTGATGGTGAATCTTGCTTTACGGTTTTCATTTGCAGTTTTAAGCTGCTAAACAATTATTTCATTCTAATAGAAAAAAATGTAACTGCAACAAAAATAGAAGATCTTCACATATTACCGTCTTGCTGGCATTTACTTAAAAAAGGCCAAGCCATTATTAGCAGGTAAATAGGAAAGAGCCTTTGTTTAATCAGACAGTAAAATGATCTTAAATTGACCACTGGGCTCAGATGAAGCATCATGCTTGGTCGACAGGAAAATCAAACATTTACAAAACACAAAATGCACTTTTCACAGGAAGTTGGTAGTCACAAGTTGTAACCTAAATATGATTAAACTAGATTCTGTTGTGAAGAATTACAGATCTGCTATTGGCTGGCCATCAACCCAGAGGGTGTGTCCTGCCTTCAGGCCCACAGTTGCTGATTGGCTCCTCGTAACCCTGAAATGGAAGTGGTTAAACAGGCAAAAGCATTTTATCATTGTGTCTATATTCATACGTTGGCTTGCGATTCCTCTGGATTGTGAATAGTATGTCAGTGGTTGACCATGTCGCACAATAAATAACATTCTAGTTTGGATTAAAAACACAGACAGCTTGAAATGACAGACTAAAATAATCTTAAATCTTCCATTGTTTTTGAGAATATCCACAAAGTGGCTCAGACGTCTCTGCGTACAAATCCCGGAGATCTTAAAGCAGAGTGGGGCCTTTAGTTGTGTATGTCATTGAGGGGAAATGTCGGCTGTCTATGTCCCACGGCTTCCTGTCCGCACAGACTTGTGTCTGATTGCTCGCCCCCGGAAGCGAGGTCCAGTAGTTTATATAACTCACGATGAGTAGAGTCAGTTCCAGAATCTGCATTGGAAGTGTGAGAAACAGAATCAGAAGGGTCCGGTGTTTATTTTATGGTCATTTCAATTCGACGACGTAACCCCCTCAGAGATTAACTCTACTTTAATATATTCAAATCATATCTCCATCAGATCATTCGAAGTATGAGGGCACCAAAACCCATTTAGGAATTCTGAAATCCCACCTTATCGGAATTCTTAGGTGATAAAATTGTGAAAGCCTCGCTGTTGAAGCCTTACCTTTGGTTTAGGCATTGTGAATAAAAGTTTATCCACACTCTTTTTCCCCAAGGTCTGGTCTTTAATCTGGCTGACCACTAACATGAAATCCTCTTTGAAGCCCCCGAAGGTGACCACTGACTGGTATGGATAAGTGACCAATGGATGCTGCGGAAAAAGCAAGAGAAATTCAAATCGATGACAAATTAAAGCGATTATTTTAGGTCCTAACAGAAAAACAGCAGAGGTTTTCTTTTCCCTTCACGGTTTGAGTGGGTCCCGGTGACAGAATGGATGGCGAGGTGGAACGAGAAATGACTTCAGTTCAGAAAATTACAGTCTGCACAATCCTGTTTATTCTTTCTCAAACCGCTTAGTCTTTTTCAAGTCAGAGTCCAGCCAATTGGACGATCTTGCTGGACTCTGGTTTTTGGAAAACTCTTGGTCAATAAACGTTTCATACAAGCACACCTGCGTGTGCGACGCTCTCCCTTCTGATAATAAACAGTTGTAGAAACCCTACCAACAGAAAAGCAGTATTGACGTCATGGCAAAAAAAAAAAAAAAAAACTCCATTTGGACTTAATGTGAGCATATTTCTATATTTCCCAGTCACTGCAGCAGAGAAACTCCCCCGCCCAGATACGGAGAAATGATATTTTACTATAGATTGCTAACGGGTAGTAAGGATGTTTCTCCCTATCATTGTTGAGCAGATCCTTCTAAAACAAGCAGATACCATCAGTTACGGTTAGCACTAACACGTCGGTTAAATATATCAGCGAAAACAACTGGTTGGTTGGTACCAATGTATGTAGAGGAACTACAAAGAAAATACTGTGTAAGCTTAGCAAGAATTGTATGTGTGATTTTGATGACGCTCTGAAACTAAGCACTTTCTATGAATATAAGCACCAGAAATGTTCAGTATGCTCTTTTATGTAAAACAGGTCAGATTTCACACACAAGCGTCATATACAATGACAAAAATGCAAATAAAAAAAATTGGTGCCTAACGCAATGACATAAAAACTACAGCACGTTTAAGTTTCATTAAAGTGTTGCGAAGAAGTGCAGAACCGTTGTTCAACATTTGCGATGATGGTGATACTTCAAGAAAGAAGTCAAACAAATACAATTTTAAGGTTTTCCAGACGGGCGTGTTGTACGACTGTTTAATTTGTGTTTCTTCATTTCTTTATTTTTGGAATGTTTTCCCACAGTTTTTATGTGACATCACTTCAGTTATGAACACAGTGTATGTGACGAATAAAACTCAAACGCAAATTCAATTCGCAATCGCAATTTGAGAGATCAATTCCTCAGCTCAATTGAGATCAGAGAAACGGCCAATCACTGGTCTGCTCAGGCTGAATGAGCAGTGACGTTGCTTGAAAACAGCATTTTGAAGTCTGGTGGACGTGTTTTACTAAATCTGATCATTCATGAGAACGAATCATTAAATTATGGTAGCATTAAAAATTCGGCAATTACATTCATTCAGATTAGCACACAAGTTTTGCGTTGCTGTGTAAATTTGTCCACACCTAGCGTCTCCACCACACGGTAAACTCCTTGTGGATGCGTTTAGCAAACTTTAGAATTGTATTTGGGAAATCATTCCACACAAAAGTGGAGTGAAATATTTCTGAGTGTTCTTGATCAATAAGATGGTCAAAAATAGTGGCTTAGAATTGTTTACCGACGATAATTGTGTAATAAACAAGCCAAGCGTCTGCTGTGTGTAATTAGACGTGCACACACCATTGTGTAGTCCAGGACGCTCAGTCCATCCTCGTGTACAGCTAACCAAACTTGGTTTTGGTCCAACAGAGAGGGAGGTAGTGGCTGTAATGAAAGAGGGGGAAATAAAAAACGATCAGTTCCACTTTTCCTGCTGAAAAAGCAAGTTTCTGAAAATCAAATCAAAACTTGATCTGGAGTGTGAAGATAAAAACACTGGCAGAAGTGAAGGGAGCGTCACTTCATCAGTTTCTTCACTCACTTTGGCACTGAAGAGTTTGGCTCCACACAAGGGCCACTTCCGGGCCACAGTCAGATAGATCCTCACACACTCGGAGGCCGTGCAGCCCCTCAGGACAGACCACTTAGTAGCCAAACGCTCACACAGGTCCCTGTAGAAAGAGGCGTTTTTTTTTATTAATCTTTTTTCTTAATGAATTTCTCAAAAACCAAACTGTGCAATTGAAAATCCAGTCAAGATGTTCTTTAATAGGAAATAATGAAACGGTTTATTGCAGCAAATTCTTGTGCTGTGACGTTTAAAAGCACCGGAACAGGGCGAAATGTAACTATTTAAAGAAACAGTAAAACATTGTAACGCATACGTGTAAGTGTGTATTGGACGGTTTAAAACAGCAATGCGATTAACTGTCAGAAATGTTACTTAATAAATGGAAATAAAATATGCAGAGTCAAAATCATATACAGTATTACCAGCAATATTTAACACATAAAACTTTGGCATTACATACAATGACTAAAAAGCAAAGGAAAAAACTGGTGCCTATTGCAAAGAGGAAAAAATGAAGTACGTTCAACGAGTTTCATCAAAAAGTTACAAAGAAGTACAGAACCATTGCTCAACTTTTGATTATGATGACACTTCAAGAAAGAAGTAACATCCAATTTTAAGGTTTTCCAGATGTCCTACAGTTTGATTTGTGTTTCACCAATCCTTTATTTTTAAAAGGTGTCGTCATCAAATGACCAGTGGCTGGAGGTGAGATGTCTGGATGTACCTGAGCTTTTCCACGCTGCACTCCTGCTTGTAACGTTTGGGATAAAACCTCTCCAGTACCAGTTGAGCCTTTGACTGATGAGAACCAGCAGGGCGGTCCAGGTCTCCATGCTCCACCTGTAGGGAGCATCCGTCAGTCCCCCACCCACAGACCCTCCAGGAGCCTGCGGACCCTCACCTGTGCCATCAGCGCAGCCACCTCCAGGGCAAGCTCCCTGCTGACGGGGAAGTGCCCGTGATGCACCTCCTCATTTATTTGATACGCCACCAGGAGGCGCTCTCGCTCTGTCTCCCCTTTAGCATGGGCGCGGAAACACAGTCTAAAATAAACGAGGGTTCTTATTACTCTCTTTAATAGCAGTGAAATATAATAATATAAAAATATACATTATTTATTAATGTAAAAAAATTATTACTGTTGAAAATTATACTAAAAACACAAATGAACGTGGGTTAATACGATGAACATTTTTTTTTTTTTTTTCTAAAAATGCAACATTTTAAGGCGTGGCGCCTCCAGGCCGAGAGCTGCTTGGAAAAAGCGGTTCTGAAAACAGATGGATGTGTTTTAAATCTGTACCTGCTTTTGTAAGTCAGTCGAACGGTCCGTGTTCCTTCACATTTTCCAGGATGTAGTTCTTTGAGGGCCTGTTCCCATTTGGAGATCACGTCACAAATCTGTTCCAGAGAACACAAGCTTAGAAGATTTCACTTTGCATTGGAAGACCAAACACTCTGATGCTAAAGCGCAACACAAACAGCTGTATTGGTTTTATTGGCGTCTGAATACTTTATTGCTGGGTTGCAGGCAGTATTCCAGATCTTTCCCGGATGGGTCATCAGTGAAAAGAGCGAAGCCTGAAGTCTGGGGCTTCCTCATGCCGGACCTCTGGTTCAGCGTGGTCAGGAACTCCTCCACCGTGGTGGAACCGTCAAAACCTACAACCTACACGGATTGAAAAGAGAAGCGGGTAGGACGAGCCAGGGCAGGTGGACGTCTGTGTGGTGTTCACCTCATAGGTGTTGTTCATGAAGTGGACCGGTATGCTGAAAGGCAGAGAGTGATGGTACGGGTTTCTCAGCAGAATGGACAGGATCTCCATCCGTGAAGGCTTTGCTTCCCTCTCTCCATTGTGTAGCGTTCTTTCCACCGACCGCTGGCAGTAAACGGCGTACTTGCCCACTTCAGTTCTGTGTGTGAACGCACAGTAGACACAAGCGTTCTACATACTTCACGTGTTGAGTTTATGAAATGTAGACAAATTCCAATTTTTTACAACAATTTTACAACTAAAATGTGAAATTATGTTACAATAACAATAACAACAACAATAGTAATAATAATGACAAAAATTATAATACCAATACAATGAAAATTACTTTTTTTTGACAACAATTTTACAAATAACATGTGAAATTATGTTACAATACCAATAACAATAACAACAACAACAACAATAGTAATAATAATGACAAAAATTATAATACCAATACAATGTTATATGGTTTTATACGTATACGTTATAAAATAAATTTAGGAATACAAATAATAGAACACACATGAAATGATGCTGTATTTTAAATCACTCATTATGATGTTCTTTATTTTCAATGTACAATTACTTCAAATGTACTTGTTTTCTAAAACTAACAATATTAATAATAATATTAATAAGTACTTTTGTAACATTTTTGGAAGACTTTAAAACCTTAAAACTTCTACACACAAATGGACATGTGAATGTATGATTAATAATAATAATAATAATAATAATAATAATAATAATAATAAAAAAAAAAAACAACAAAAAATAATTTAATTGAAAACATGTCTTTCGAGACCCTAAAGAAAGTAACAGTGGAGCGACTGACCTGGGATCAGTGTTCTGCTGCAGATATTGTCTGAGGTACCACAGGAAGTGATGCTGAGGCAGGAAGAGAGCTACACACAAAGACAACAGCTGCCAGCACTGTGTAACAAAAGAGACAGAGAAAAGACCTCAGAACCTTGCCGAGATGCTCCAGGGTTGAGTCTGAGGTCCACAAACCTGTGTGAGGGCATAGTTCCGAGGAGAGCGACTGCTGGTCTGCTTGATCAGCTGACAAAACATCTCGTTCTGCAGCTCTGGATGTGTCAGACACACCTGCAGTGCATTCTGGGCCAGGGATGTGTGATAGTCGATGGAAGGAGACTCCACCAGCACATTGATGAACAGCTGACAGGACTGAAGAGAAAGAGTGTGTGTTCATTATTCTTTTTATGGGTTTTCCCAAAAACAAAAGTACAATAGCAAACACAAAAAGTGGTGGAGGAGAGGATGAATGAGCATGGATCCACCAGCAGATGGCGAACTCCTCCCTGGAATCTAAGCCGTCTGATGAAGCACAAGCAGAAACCCGCTTAACCTTCTTCTTAACATTCCACCTTTGTTCTTGCAGAACATTTTACAATTCAAATGAAATGAAATCAGGGTCAGGATACCACAGGCAATCTGTGAATTCATTACGGTTTTTTTTTTTCAGTATCAAATGTCTGATCAAAGTAAATTCTCTGAACTTCAAAAAGATTTGGAAACAAGCTGCTATGTCTGAAAATCCCAGGAGAAATAGCTTCTCAACACCAAACCAGAGCCCGAGGAGAAGCTAGAGGAGCCGGGGAGAAGATAACCTCTCCAAACTCTCAGAGGAAGCACTTTTTATTCAAAATGAAACATTAAGAATCGTCTTTCTAATGCGGCATTTTGCAACTTTTGCTCACAGAGATTTAGAAGATAATTAGCTAGAAGATATTAATTACCGTAAACTTTCTGAAATCTTCAGTTTTTGAAATAACTAATATCAGATTTAAAAGAAATTAGATTTTTATCATTTTAAAAATACAGTAATTAACCAGAGTGGAAACATGTAACATGTAAGTTTTTATTCTGCTTACATGTTTCATTCATGTTTATTTGCTTTGTTTATTTAGTTGTGGACGTCTCGTTTTTAAACAAAAAAAATAAACATCAAGTAAAAATGTTCAAAAGGTAAAAAAAAAAGGTAAAAGTCCTCGAATTGATAAACAAACAAATGTTATTCAATAGAAAAGAAATCTATAATATAAATCTAAATCTAATTATCCAAACATATCTGTTTAACAGGGTTCATTCTACAGAAAGCTTTGTGTATGATGAAGCCCACTTATCACGTTCTAAAACAGTTCTCCACCAGTCTGTCTGACTCCGCCTCTTCTTTTTTTTTTTAATCTATCCATCCAACTAAAGCCTCTTTGATTTGGCTGGAGTGGCCGTCTCTGTCCTCTCAGCTGAACCACTTCTACACACAGGCATCGTGGAACTCCACTTCAAAGTGATTGTCCTGACAGGAGGTTTCCCTCCACCAGAGCCAAACCTGGCCCCTTTATCTCCTGAGCTAAAACCAGCACCAGGACTCCCATCTCAGACTTTGATCCTGCTGTGGGAGAAACCGTAGCCGTCTCACACACACAGGGACAGGACGGCACCATCCACTCTCGGGAGAGCTTGAACGTGGTCGAGAGATGGGGAAGGTCTTCAGGAGAGATAAAGAACGTGGAGAGCGTGACACGTGTTGACTGAAGCCAGACGGTGGAGTAGTCTCACCTTAAAAAGCTTGAGCGCTTCTGTCTGAAGAGCCTCCGAGGGGAGGGTGGTCAGGGGGGAACGCAGACCCTCTTTGCTGAAGCACAGCGCTTCCCTCTTCCACAGAGCAGAGTCTGTCCACACAAACACGCTCCAGATCAGGTTAAGCTCTCACAGACCACAGATCTCAGACTAAAACCGTCCACTGTCACGTGACCGCTCTCTAAACACTCCACTTGTAATGACTCTTGTCTCCAAAGCAGGACGTTGGTTGTTGTGTTCATTCAATTGTACATTTTAATTTCAGTTTGCCTGTGTTTTGTTCTCAACTGTGATGTGTTTGATTCGTTTTCTAGTAGGGATGGGAGGAAAAGCGGTATTAACGTATTAATGATTTTGCAATATCGTGGATACCGTCACACATTCATGAATTTAATTTTCTTTAATTTAATTAAAGCTAAGAGTGAATGTGAGTGTCTGTGTGTCACACCCTGTGATTGGTCGACCACTCGCTCTAAGGATTTTAAAGGTAATCTTCAAGGATTAGGACATGTTTACAGATTTTGTGTTGTCGTGTAAATGCTTCTTTACAAGCACCTAAGATGTGCATCTTACCTGGATCTCCGTCTACATCCAAGAGCTGGCCAATCAGCTGTTCGTATACTGTGCCCACGCTCAAGCTGGTACCGCTGCCCGCAGCCACAGTCAAGTGGTAGAACCAGGTGTCCTTCAAACCACACAAGAACATTGGTTGAAAATAATCATTTCTCACCAGATAAAATCTGAAACCGATTTGGTCTTGGAACTCAAATGACCATCAGTCAACACGGTTTTATGAATTGTATATAAATGATCTTTGTATAATGAATTGTATATAAATGAGCCGCTCTTTTATTCTATATTTAGGTTCTAATTTAATGATTTTAGTCTTTTTAAAGTCATTAAAATAGATGGAAAACAGGGATATGATTGAGCAAAGTCAAGTTCGGCTCAAGCACAGCGTTTATATTGCATGGTGAGGTCAGGTGACCATGAAGTTCTCCAGAGGCACCTTGAAAATTAAACATATTATAATTGTCATTAATAGTATAAGCGTTGTACACCGCTGTTCTGCAGTGTTTGAAGTACCTTTTCAGGTTTGGTGCCAACAAGCAGGTAAGTGGGACTTTGCTCTTTAGGATGAACCACTAAAGTGAAATGCGAGGAGAGGAAGCCCCGACCAGCTGACTCATAGTCCCCATCCGAGTCACATGACCTGTCTACTTCTTCCACCCGTGCTTCACGAACACGAAGCTGACCTAGGGGAATCTGGTGGGAAAAGAAGAACAAGAAATGGATTGATTGATCTACAGTAAATGTATCTAGTTTAAGCAAGTAGCGTTTCTAGTTCTGGCAAATATCGTACCTTGTCATCCTGGTTGCGATAATAGTAGAAATGTTTGCCAATCAAAGCACACCAAACAAGTTTGGAATGACCATGTTTGACCTGAAGAAAACAAGAAAGTAAAAAGAGAGAAAGAAATGGACTGAGCGAGAAAAAGAGAGAGAGAGAGAGAGAGAGAAATTGGGGCGACCAGCCAAAGGTCACCAGAAGTGCTCATAAGGCCCCAGTTAAGCATAAAACCTAGAATTTGGGGCCCAACTTTGACCTAAACGCCTGTACTCACACACACACTCACACACACACTCACACACACACTCACATACACACTCACATACACACTCACATACACACACACACACACACACACACATACACACACACACACACACACACACACACAGAACATTCTTGGACTGATGGCTTCAGTTCTGTCCTAGCATGTACTAAACATTCAGGAATTTCACCCTGCATTTACCGTCAGCTGATTATCCATGTCCTGAAACTCAATGAAGTCATATTTACTCAATTAGCTGATTCATTTGATCAATAAACTAATACTTACAGTATCCACACAGTGCAAGATGTGAGAGACAAAGACAGACACATAGGATTAAAAGAGATACATTTAAAAAAAAATGTAAACAAAACAGATTGAAAGGGACTAGATATTAAAATGATGACCTCTGACCTTTGTTAGCCAGCCGCGCACCATAGGCTTGGCCTCCTTAGCCATGGAAACCGGTCCACTGGCCTGGACCTTGAGAACATTCTGGAGGACTCTGATCCAGTCTTCCAGGATATTTGGAGAGTCTGCAGCCAGGTAAAAGGTCTTCTTCTCTGTTAATAACTGAACCATAAAATACTTTTTGATGAGAATTCGACCATGTAGACATTTTGTTTTAGTAAGTGTGTGTGTGTGTGTGTGTGTGTGTGTGTGTGTGTGTGTGTGCCATCAACACTACACTGTAAGTGTGTGCTACATTTACATTCTTCATTCCTTTGCAACATAGTGTGGCAAGTTTTGAATAAAAACAACAAATCCGATTCTCAAATTTCTGCCGGTAGAAAATTACAGCAGAAAAGATTCCAAATCCTCCTCTAATCATCCAGGCGGAATGAAACATAAGGACACCTAGACGAGCAGAAATAAATTCTACAAGACGTTCTCAGATTAGGACATACAATCCCTTCCGAACCCTAACAGAGGTCATTACGCTAATTAAAGATTCAGGAAGATGACAGATAATTCCCCTTTATTATTACTATTACAACCTCAGCTAAATCCAATAATGACAGCACTTGTGGGAAAAGCGTCGCCTCAGAAACACGTGATACCCGTATCAGGCTATTTTGGAAAGTCGCAGGCTGACAGATTTGTTCAAGGCTGCTTGTGTGCATCCGTGTGTGTCTCTCACCTGGAATGTCTGAGCTCCTTCTCCACGGGCTATCTGACACGAGGAGTTGAGCTCCATTTGGCCCTGAGGTTTCCGGATCACGTCACTCTAAGAGCCGCACAAAGGCAGATATCATCGGCGCTGAAACTCTACACTTCCTTCCCTCACACAGTCTCAAGCCATGCCAGAGAAAAGTCTACTCACCGGAGACTTATAATACAAGATCTCCCCGTTCCTCAGGAGGAACCAGCGCCTCTTCCAGGCTTTCACATCACTGCCCATTTTCAGCAAGTAACCTGCTTTTTCCAGAGTCTCCTGTGTCATAGTTCAAAACAAGGTCCTCGTAAACCACAAGCGTTTTATTTTAAGCGTTTACTTCTTCAAGCAGGTCTTTGATGAGCAAACTATAAAATAATGCTACACAAGTACGCTCCGACCAATCGACCGACCCGGTTGAAGAATTGCACGTATGTTTCTGTATAATTGCACTGTTACTGTTATTTGTTGTTGCTTTTCTTTCGCACATTTTTTTCACCATTGGTGTTTTACTAGTACTATTACAGTTTGTTTAATGTTGACTTTTCTTGCACTTTTGTTACCACTGTTTGTTTTAATTTTTTTCTACTGTTGTGTTTTTTACTCTTTTTTTTTTTTTTTTTTTTTTTTTTTTTTTTTTTTTTTTTTTTTTTTTTTTTTTTTTTTTTTTTTTTTTTTTTTTTTTTTTTTTTTTTTTTTTTTTTTTTTTTTTTTTTTTTTTTTTTTTTTTTTTTTTTTTTTTTTTTTTTTGTCTTGCAAACACATTTTCTAATAAAGTTATTCAAGTTGTATAAATGCATAAACAAATTTTAAGAAATAATTGTTTTCACCCAAAAGATTGAATAATTCTTGCAGGCCGTCACTATATAATTTTTTAGTATTTGCTATTAAGAATACATTATATTTATGAAGTCTTGACGTCCGCTAGAATAAGAGATGGTGTCATTTGGAATGATCTGGAATGGAATGATCAAGATGGCACCACTCTGCCTCGTTGAGAAGGCAATGACAATGGAAGGTCCGACACACAAAAGACTGAAATTTAAATTTTTTTTTGTTTTCCTAGCCATTGTTGTATAATTGTTTGCTCACAGCTCAGAAATCTAATGATGCCATGTATAGACTTAAAAAAAAAACAACACCACCTGAAATTTACTTTGGGCAACAAATGTTTTCTTTGCATGAAGAATATATGAAGTAACAATTACTTGCTATAACTTTAAAACAAACATTTACATATAATAGAATTAAAGTAGCACAGAACTTAATATATTTTGTTTCTTTTTTCTGTGTAGAGTCGGTGTTGCTCCATCTTTTTTATAGATGAGAGTCATTTTACCTGAAACATCTAGTAAGAAGTGGGAGAGAGGCTGAGGAGAAACGTACCGGGCCAGCGCTTTCACATGAGTAGGAGGACGTTCGCTGGACTTTGTGTTCGGGCTCAGAGCAATCGCTGTCCAGAGAACACGCATCTGGAGGGATGGCGTAGTCACTCTCGGAACTGATGGAAGACATGGACACACCTGCGGAGAAAACACAACACACATACAAGAAAAAGCTTGTACATTAACACTCTTGACACAACTGCATGATTGTCAAAACAACTTTTTTTTTCGTAAGAAACAGAAACACAGTGACAATTTTGGCACTATTCTGAACATCAAAGCATTGCAATATTTAGCTTTGACCTTCCAGTTGATGATCATTAATTCTCTATAGATTTCATGTCAAGAAGACAATCAGATGTGCCAACACCTGAATAATATCACTGCTCGTTTTTAATAGCTCCTCCCCCTGACTGTGATTGGCAGGTTTTGTAATTTTTCAAAGACACACATTTTTTTTTTTGTACTTTATCGAGTATTTTTTTCATGTTGTTAAATGCTTTAAGTTTGTGAAAATCACAGTTTTGATAGTCTTACATCCAGCAGGACAGAATCCGATCACCTCTTTTCACAGCGCGGGGGCTGCCGGGAGTGCTGCCCTTCTTCTCCAAACCCAAAGCAGACGTCTGCAGGCTGGCCAATGAGCCGCTGTCGTCTTCTGAACCGGAGTCTTCGTCAGCCAGAGGGACGCTGCTGATCTGAGTGGCTTTCTGCAAAAGCGACGTCGTCCTCAGTCACGTTCACAGTTCATTCGTATCACATTGACTTCTCTTACCCCTTTAAGTGTAGAATAAACAGGTACGCTTATGTTCTTATATATCAGGTGAGTCAGCGGACCGGTTGTTTGCTGAAAATGTGTAGACACTGGATGAAGAAAAGAGCAACAGGTTCAAATTACGATCTGTGAGTTTGTTTTTAAAGTGGCTCAAAAAACAACACCAACGGTTGTGGTTTTGGTTTTTCAGCGAAAGCAAAAAGTTGCTGTTTTAATGTGAATGACGTAATGCCTTTTAATCTACATAATGAAAACAAATTAACAAAAACATATTTGTCATATTTAAATACATCCCCTGGTGGAAACAAAACCTAACAAGTAAAACAATCAAAGGATGGACAATTATTCATTAATTATTCATGAAAATGATTCTCATATTTTGAAAATACAGTGATGTTGAAAATATACAGTCAACGAGATTTATGATTTAATTCAGTATTGATCATGATATTTATCGGTGTGTGTGTGTGTGTGAGAGAGAGTGAGAGCGAGAGAGATAGTGTGCGTGTGTGTGTGTGTGTGTGTGTGTGTGTTGTTACATGGTTTAGACTTTATTCAGATTTATTAAGATTTAACAAATGAAATAAACAAATTGAATGAAATCTTGACACGTATAAAGTGTAACTTGTATGACATTATTTAACATTAAATAAAAGTAAGAAAATATAATTATTTATAGTATATGTAAGTTATATTCAAATCTACAAAATTAAAAAATAGTTAAAATTGATGTTTTTTATACTTCAGTAATCCTTTACTTTTAAAATGTGTTTTTATTGTGCAGACAGGACAGATAATTACAAACTAGTTTAATCCTGTCATCACCCCAGAGTTTCCGTTCTCACCCTTTCCAACCTTCTCTAAAAGCCTTTTAGAAGCTTCCCTGAGTGGAGGTCACACCTGTCCAGGTGTGTTTCCCTCTGGTAAGAGGAAGTGACATCAAAGAAGACCTGACCTATAATCCAAGTGCATCTGTTCGTTTGGCACCACAGCAATATGGTGAAAGAAACCTTCAACAATTCCAAGCGGACTGATGGATGACAGAGTTCAGGCGATAAACCTCACTGACCTCTCCCAGAAATCTTCGCTCCAAGACAGGCCTCCGAGACTCTCATCCCTGATTTAGCAACAGCATAGATACGACTCTCCTGCAAGAAAAAAATCAAATAAATAAAAGTCCAGTTACACTCATTTAATTTAGTTAAAAAAACACCTTTAGCTAGCAAACTGTTGCTGAAGTCAAATAAGAATAGTTTTCTTATTTTTTATTATTTTTTTTTCAAGTTTAGCGGTGATTTAAAGAAAGTAGAGCACGGAGATCCTTCAGTTGGTAAAAAGAATGCTTTCAAAATGTTCTTTTTAGGATAAAATGTGTTCTAATTGCAGGAATGCAATCTAATAAAAACAACATGTTAATAATTATATTTAGTTTATGGTATTTCAAAAAACATTCTTTGATTGCTGAAAACAATGCAAAATCAAGACCATTTCTAATTTTTTGCAGTTCTGCAAAATCTCTCATTAACCATGAATAAATAACAGGATAATGTACACAATTTGAAATGTGTGATATAGGCCAAGCCGCTGCGCATGTGACGATCTGTCTGAAAAAATAGCGTCTACCTGCCATCAAGCAGAACTATTGGGACAGGCAAAGCTAAACACAGAAACATTGCGCACAAGTGTGGACAAATTGTTTAGTAACCCATGAATTGAACTGGATCCTATTAGAAAATATACAAGTGTCTGTCAATCATGCGAGAGCAACATCTCGGTCACACGACTGGAACCGAAGAAAAGATGGAGATCAAGTGACTATTCCAAAAAAAAAAAAAAAAAGCAGGACGTTTCTGCTAAATAAAGTTTGAAACTGATAAAAACCAAGATTGTGGTTTTGAAATGTGTTCTTCCATTTCACCCCGTCTTACCCAGGAAGGGAAGCGATGCAGAGGTGGTGTGGGGGGTTTCAGTGCTTCGGGGTCCATAATCTCAAGTTCTTTAGCCAATCCCTCAAACAAGTCTTCATCGGCGTGCAGCGTTCCCACCTCAGAGTTCTCCAGGTTCTCCACACCTTCCATTCTCTCTGAAGGCCTTTCGTCAATGTCTGTTTCCTCCAGCTCTGACGTGGGCGTCGACCTGCGGCAGGAAGCAGAACCCGAGCCGTTTTCTATGTCAATGGGGACGCTGACCTGATGGAGCCGATCTGTGGCGGGTTGCGGCTGACTGTGGTGCTTTTTAACCAGTTGAATGCTGTCGCGTGGGATAAGTCGGGTTCGGACTTTGGGAAGGGTCATGCTGTGGCCTGAAGGTAGGGCCAGAGGAATGGGGCGTGTCAGAGACGAGCTCACTAATTGAGGTGAGAGGGACAAGGGTGGAGGGCTTTTAGGGGTCGGGGTGGGAGTTTCAAAGCTACCAGGACCGGGAGTCTCATATGCAGAGGAGGAGGAAGACGAAGAAGAGGAGGAGGAGGAGGAAGAGCGAAGGCGCTGAGAGCGAAATTTGCTGTTGAGTTCGTCAGAAGAGTGATCTCTGTCCAAGCCTTCTCGAACCGTTCTGTCACGGGCCACTGCCAAAGAAGACTCGGGTGAGGAACACGTGTTGACTCCATCTTGACTTGACGTGTGGGAGTCTTTGTCCTGGAGCGTGGGAAGTACAGAGGCACTATGGAACGCAGAATCGCAGCCCTCTGTGGGTTTCCTGCTGCTTTCTGTCATTTCAGGCAAGAACAAAAGCCAAAAGTTGTTAGACACATTACAAAGGGAGAATGTGATGATGTGGATGTTGAGTTACCTAAGCGTGGTCCTGCCTTCCAAGCCTCCTCCTGAACTGGAGGTGTCCCTGGACAGCTGGGAGGGTGAGGTGGGCTGGACGGCACCAGGTGGACGTCCACTGCTGGAGACATTGGTCGCTCGAGTATAGCTGACCAACGATGTTAAAAGCAATCATTCAAAAAATACTGTAAACGGTTGAGATAAAAAAATAAATAAAAAAAAAAAAACATTGGAGAGAATATTTACTCTGAAGCTTGTCTTGGAGCAGGAGAATCTGCTCGGCTTGTTTGAGATTCACTTTTTTCAGTTGCTGGTTCTCAGTTTCCATCTAGAAGGAAAAAAGAGACGTAAATGACAACCTGCAGCAAAGATTTGCTATCCTTAGTACTTCCACATGTTGCCGCTCACCTCTCGTAACTTAAATGTCACCCAGTCTTTGATTTTGGCAGCTTTCCCTTCTATGATCTTGGCTTCTTGGGCTCGGACCAAGTTCTGGACATAAGGAGGACAATATTTAATGTGTCCCTCATTGGAAGATGAATGGCCTGTCGTGTCTTCTTTTCGTACCTGCTTCTCCAGTTGTTCTTCTAGTCTATTTATAAGCAGGTCTTTTTCTCGGATCTGGCGGGTCAGTTCTTGATAGCGCCTGTACAGAGAGTTTTCTGAATCGCTGGGCTGGACGTTTGCTGAGGTCAGCTTCTCTTCCATAATGCCGACCTGTGGAGGTAATTATTTGCAAAAATGCATTATTAACAATTATTTCACAATTTGTTTAAAGAGAAATCAATGACTAAACACAAAGATAAAATGGCCAGTAATCACATGAAAAGTAAATTTTTGTGACAGAGGAGATCCTGAGCTTTTTAAATAAGTAATTAATTTTACAGATTTTGATGCAGCTCTTACATTTCTGCAATCTGGGATTTTTTTTATGCATTTGTTTCATAACAAATACTGTAGTTTTTTTTTTTAAAGAAAGAAAAAAAAGATTTAAAATTCAACATGTTTGTATTACTTATTTGAATGATTATGCTATACAGAAATCCAAACTAAATCAGACTATTACACACACGATTTATCAAAAAAACCACCAATTGCAAAACTTTTAGAGAATTGAAATCCCAGCTGCGACCGTCTGCGCACACACAGTGTGTATTGTGTTCTTTAAATATAAAGAACATATGAGATCATATCAAATAATGTATCATGCATGAGCAGCTAAACTTGAAAAACAGATCCACAAAACTCAAAGTAGATAACACACACTCGCATAAACACACACACACACACACAGAAATTTAAAAATCTGAAATTAGAAAGCTTAATAAATTTAAAAAAAAATATTTAAAAAAAAAAATGTATTGTATGATGAATAACATGAGTTTGTAAAACACTCCGAACCTGTTTCTGAGCTATCTCAGCCCGCTGGTCGGCCTCTATCACTCTTTGTTCCAACTCTTGCATCTGTAGAGATAAAAATAAAGAACAGACGGTTAAAGTGTCTTAAGGCTAAAGAAAAGAGGTTGGAATATGTCCATTTGTCCCAGGGAGTTCATTTTATAAACTCTGATTGGATCTACGTATGATAACAATCCATGACCTACGTATCTAATCTGGAACAGCACTATCTTTTGTGGTTAAATGATACAGATCATAATCAAACTCCAAACACCGAGGGCATAATGACCAGGCAAGTTCGGGCACATCCACGCCACAAGTCCACTAAACCACCATGATGGCCTGACAGCAACAGGAAGAAGAAGCCATAAAATGATCAAAAAAAAAAAAAATAGTCTGTACCAACAAGGAAATGATATTAGTTATTAAAGTGGAAAAATGTGTACACCCCCCTCCTCTTTCCTACAAATCCACAAATACACAACAGGCGATTATTGAATTAAGGTTTTTTATTATTGAGGCAAATAAAAATACAAGGCCCTCTGTTAAAAAAAAAACTTTTTTGCAGAAAATAGAGAATCTGTTTTTATTCTGACATTTTTTTATTATTCATTAGATTTGTTCATTCTGACAAGTTGTTATTATGACTTTTACAAGTATTTTCCTGAAAGTCATCAAGATTGTGGCCAAACTAAAACGTGCCTTTATGTTCTTTTAGCTTAGCAGCAGTTTTCGTCTTATCCTGTGGACCATTACTGCCCAGTCCTTTTGGTTTATTGGAGAAACTGAGGCAAGAAAGGCCTGCAGTTCTCTGGGTTGTTTAGTGACCTCTTGGAGTAATTTTGGTTGGCCTGTCATTCCTAAGAAGGTTCTCCACTCTTTTATTTGTTTGCCCTTTGTGAAAAATTGTTCTCACTGTGGTTCGTTTAGTCCCAAAGTAAAATATTTCTTTAGTTAAAAGGTGTGGCCTGGGCGTGGCTAAAGAAATCAAACTCTGAGGAATATTCCACAGTTTTACAAAAGGGACAAAGACTTTTTTTCACACCATGTACGTATGGATTTTGATTTACATCAATAATAAAAATTGTTTTCATTAAAAAAACTGCTGGAATTTTCTCAAACATTTAAACTTATTTGTTTGTTTGATTTGTTAACAAACATATTATTCTCTCTCTCTCTCTCTCTCTCTCTCTCTCTCTCTCTCTCTCTCTCTCTCTCTCTCTCTCTCTCTCACACACACACACACACACACACACACATTGACATGCCTTGTACTCATGAGCTTACTGACCCAGTAAAGAAGGACAAGCTTACTAATGGATTCCCACTGTATGACCAAGCGCTCCTTTTGTTCACACATCTTTGTTCTTCACTCTTCCCCCTTTACTTGTACCCTTCCCCATTCTTCAAGCCAAAAGTCCCGGGATTCTCTGAAGGCAACCACTCCATGCAAGCATTCTCAAAGTCCATGGTGCCCGGCAGGAAAAGCCTGTGCGGTCATTGTGTGGAGGCGCGACTCTTCACCTCTGGGTCAGCCAGTTTACAGAGAAAAGAAAAAGAACACGGCAACAAAAGTGAAAAGGGAATTACTGAAGCTTCATCAATCCGCAGTCACTTGGCAATAGCGTCCACTCAGTTGAGCTCTGGTTAGCCTTCGCCACTTAGCAATGATTCCTAGAGCAATTCAGTGATCATGTTGTAAAGTTTGGCTGTTTAGGCATTAAAGAGTTTGTGAAAAGATCTCCACAAACAAATCTCTTCAACGTCCTGATGGCTCCAACGTGACAGGCTTTGTTTTAACAGTTTGTTTGACTGAAAATACAGTTTTATAGCATCCCATTATTCTATAAACTTTACTAATGTTTGTAGCTATTTTATGTATGTGCTGTTTCCACGTTTGAGTAGTTGTCACTGCAAAAAATGACTGCAAAAAAAACTTTAGCTATCCAATAAAATGCGATTAACATTAGAGAAGTCTGTTGAGTTGTAGAAGTGAAAGACTGACTGTATTTCAATTTAAGACGGTTTATTTTCGTGTATATATTTCACATTGCGATCACTGTACCACAAAGTGATGTCATTGTTACCCCGCACCATTGCCCCGCCCCCTGCCGTATGCGTCCCTTATTTTTGGGTAATAACAGTGGTGACCCTAGCCTGTGTTCATCAATCTGATGTCCGAGATAGAGGTTTTCAACAGAGTAAATAATGGTATTAATGTTTTGATGTAGTTATAAACTTAAAGGCAGAGACACGCCCTAAACCGGTGGACAGCCAATGACAGGTCAGCTTTGGTATGAGGTTTGTAATATTATTTTGACACCCCCCCCCCCCCAAAAAAAATAGATTAGCAATCAAAGTAAAAGTAATCAATCTTAATCAATTAAAAAGATGTGCAGTTTAAGATTGTCTTGCAAGACAAGTATAAATTGTTAAAACGAAGTAAAATATAATAAAACTATTAAACCATAAATAGACAATATTTCAATTTAATAATTCCATTATCTCGCAACAAGTGAACAGTTAGAGCATCGCCAAGGCTACAACATTTTCTGGACGTCACTTTATCCTAATCCCGAGACGTTGGACTGGAATAAATGCAGTTTAAACTGTCCAGACGTGGGACAAGCAGGTATGTGAAGCGTTACATAACACAACTGTTCTTTTGCAGTTGCTATGGGTAAATGAAAGGTTTCCTTCTTGGACTCGCTCCAGAAAGCTGTGATTAACAGACTGCAAGGAAAAAGTAGTTTGCAGTATTTACACATTATTTTCTACAGTCAAGGTGTCTCATATAATATGAGTATTTGTAGGTTGTTTTTCACAATATATATAGACATATATATATATGAGACATCTACACCATAACTTTATCGGTGTCTACATAGAGAGCAACCCTGGACTTTAACAAGACAAAAACAAGTATGTCAATTAGAAATTGGACATTTTCATTGTGCAAAAGGAAAGTTTTGCATACAATCAATAATTCTTGAACATGGATGGATGGATGATTGGCAAACTATAGATGGCATTGAGATCATGATGTCAGTCTTACTTTGACATCAAGTTACAAGTCTTGCAAATTAAGATTTATTTTTGCAAAATAAATCCAACATATTTAAGACAAGGTCCACCTTTATGGTTATTCCAATAATAAAAAGTGAAATAAAGCAGAATGCCGTTATATACCAGGACTATAGTTTACTGAGTGCTTTTGTTTGCTTCTTGATCATTTCCAACTGGTCAACTTCAGATGTTAATATTTTTTGTTGCTTTGTATTGCTGGACAACGACATTGATGACCATAATGTTTGAACAAACAAAACAAATGGAAGAAAAAAGTGCTTTGTGCCGGAGTGTTCGCACCCCTGGCAATTCTACATCAAGCTCTTTCTCTGAAAAGTGGGTCAATGTGTGAAAACACTTTAACGAAGCCACCCAGAAAAAGAGAGTATTGAACTTTCAAGACTGACGACAAAAAATTCTCTCCAGGGTTAACTTTATCCTCCCACCATTCTCTCCAGCAAAACAAGGACAAACCCATGGGATACGAAGCAGAGAATAAAAAAAAAAACACATGTCAAAGCAAAAGAGTGTGGAGGTCAGTGAGAGAGAGAGAGAGAGAGAGGGGGGGGGAGATAGAGAGAGAGAGAGACAGAGAGAGAGAGAGACAGAGAGAGAGAGAGAGAGAGAGAGAGAGAGAGAGAGAGAGAGAGAGAGAGAGAGAGAGAGAGAGAGAGAGAGAGAGAGAGAGAGAGAGAGAGAGAGAGAGAGAGAGAGAGA